>OX940880.1:111510904-111708404 GCA_954870665.1 Stratiomys singularior | reverse complement strand
TTTTTGACTTCAGCCTATCTCTTCTATTCTACTGAATATTGAGTTCTTCGCCCCACAGCTGCATAAGCCTTATCCGCTTGCTAGTGTTTGTGTTGTGCTCTACACAGCCAATGTAAATACGCGGATATAGAGCTAGCACTTTGCAATTTATTCATTATTTTGGCTGAAGAGAGCAAGAACTTGGTCTCGCATCAATATTACGTGAAAAACTTAAACGATTGAATATATCCGACGAAAATGACAACATGAATTGGATCTTCTTCTGCGGTCTCTGTTCGAAATGCAAATCGACGAGTGCATCAGGATATTATTTAAAAGTGTCTCAAAATCAGCAGGATTGACTAACATATTTATAGTTTCCAGAAGCACTCTTTTAAATAATATTTTTCATGATAGAACCTGGATGAATTTAGGGAATTTGATTGTCTATGAACCCAAACTATAATAAAATTCATATCGGCGCCTGGTTCCTAGGGAAAAGGCTGAAGGAAAGAACATGACGGCATCCTGAATTTCCATTTCTTAGTTAATTATGAGAATTATTAGGAATTTTCATATCCTAGAATAAAAGCGAGTGTCAAAAACCTTAGCGATAACCAAATATGTCGGCCATACATTTAGAGGAAATTGTATTAATTTAACAGAGCCACGCATGGTTTCACCATAATCTCTATAGTAATCGTATCAACATAACAAAAATTTTGTGGTTGAAATTCGAATATAATCATACTGTACCGTCGTCACTTCTTATAATCACCAGAAAATTTCCAATATTTTACCTTTTCACAAGAAGTATTTTCCGGGTATATAAATTATAAATACGTCCACTATTCCCCGCTATGGACGCGAAGCATGAATCTCAACGTAAGTATCCGAAAAACTACCAAACGCGTTCGAAAGGAATGTTCCTAAGAATAATCATCGGACCTAGAGCGTATTACATATAATGAGTTGTACGAAACATTCGAAAAACCAGAAGTTTTCAAATTAATAATGCTGCAGAAACTTACGTGGTCTAGTCACTTGTAGCGCAAAGACACAGCTATTGGAAGTGTGGACGGAAGACTAACAGAGAAACTTGAAAAAGCGCAGCGTCGATTTCGTACGAGAATACAGGTAAAGCTGCTCGAATTCCTAAGCTGCAGACCGACGAGATCGAAAAAATTGAAGGTTATTCATCTTCAAGGACACGACCCGAGATAGATTTAGAGTCTTGTCGACGGCGAAAGAGGACCCACTTGCCCGTACAACGCTGTCGAGGGCTGAGGATGCATGAAAAAGTATTCACCTCCAGAGTCAATTGACTAAGCATTAATTGCAGAAGTTACAATACACGTAGCATTATAGCAAAATGAGGCCATCGAAATTCTTAGTAGATAACATCTTACATTTTTAACTACCGCGGGTCTTATTTACCTGCAATGTATGAGGAGTGCCAGAGAAGTTCCCCGTCTCGCGTTTATAGCACTGCGCTGAAAATATCCTTAATATCCGACTTTTGCCCTCTTGAAAGTCATTAGACATGATGAACTGATGAAGCCACTGATGAACAACCAAAAGACATGATGAACTCGATCGGGGCTGTCGAAATTTTGAAATATTTTTCAACCAACAACCTTTGTTGCAAACTTGCTGGTAACCCTCATCGTCGTATACGACGGGGACGAAACATGACGAATGTAAAAAAGGGTGTGTTTGTAAATTTACCGCGGCGTGCGAGCTTATACGGTTCTTTGATGCATGCGGCGGGTGTCACTTTTATGGCGGCTCGCGCTACTGTTCCATAGGTATTGGCTTCAATTTTCTCAGGCGGAATTATGACGGGAGATAAGATCCTTTTTACATAACCTCCTACGCTTAAAAACGGTTACCATTCTTCTCTGGTATGATTATTAAACTGCGTTTTGATTGCTTCACAGTTGACTAGTTTTTAATCCATTATTAATTTTTCTAGGCTGGCAATATAGGTGGTTTACAGTTGATGCCCAAGCGGGTACGCTTAGTTACTATCTCCTTGATTCATCTGGTGATGATAATCCCCCTGTGGTTGGAAGCGCACCACGCGGGCAAGTTCACTTAGCAGGTGCGGCTGTATGCCCCAGTGATGAGGATTCACGCACGTTTACCGTGAGCTGTGCAACGGGTGACACACTTAAACTTCGAGCCACTGATGCCAGAGCACGTCAAGAATGGGTGGACGGTCTAAGAGCAATAGCGGAAAGTCATTCACAGGCTACTAGTTTGCCACCACGAGATCTTCTTGCTGCATCAGACGCACTAGGAGATGCCAGACAACAACTATATCAAACTGAACTATGGTACTGTTAAAAATTATTGTTTTAAGTATTTGTTTTATCGATTTCAATTGACAGTAATGCCACACTAGCACGTGCGATTGAAAATATAAATGGACCGCTTAGCCATACTGATCCTGATCTCCTTTTACTTAAAGCTTTGTCCGCAGCTAGTACACAATGCTTACATCAATGTTTAAGTTTACTGCAACGTCATCAGGAAATTCAAGATTATCGGCAAGAGGCAACTGGAGTACTTTAATTTTATTTTCGATGATATTCGAATAGGGTTTTGTTATACCGTTTCAAATCTCTACCAGTTATTATATCTATTTCCACAAATACCAAAAAAGTCATACCGATCATGTAAATAATACAATCGTGTCTATAGTAGAATAACAAATACTTTAAAATATTGCGAAACATTCCTGCCTAGATAGAATTCCGCTTTCTATTCTTCATTCATTCAAGGTAGACAATCAGACATAGAGTTGGTCTGCTACAGGAAATTGAGGAATCAATTTAATTTTATACCACAAGAAGAAGTTTTCCAGTCATGATTTTATGGATGCTATGTTTGTAAGGTATATGTATAAGATCATGTTCTTGCAATCAAAATTTCTTAAATTTTTAATGAAATACAACTAGGGAAGTCATTAACAGAAAACTTTGTGCGTATAATTTGTAAATAAACCTGTTCATCATGCAGCTTAATTACTTTTTTGTGCTGAACGAAACGGAGGAGCAGCAACAGCAACTCAAATTTCTTGCTACTGCAGATGAATCGAATATGTCGCAGTTATATTGAGCATTATTTCAACAGCTTTTTTCAAGTGTTTGTTAACAACGTAGTTTAAATACACCTAAATTTGTAATAAAATTCAGTACAAACAGAACAGAAAACATTGACGCTAGATCCTGGTAACGAAACAAATAAAACAATATGCCATTGTAGTTTGCAAAGCTAACGTAGGTTAGACAGATTTAAATGTTTTTGTTTACATCAAAATGCAAATCGAAACTCTTACTAATCATAACCAAGTTTTATTTCATGACAAGAAAAAATATATTACTTTTCTCATGTGAAAGTTTAATATTTCAAGTAATGCTGCTTTCCTTCAGCATTTAGCTCCTGCTTATCTCGTTCTTTTCCATCATATTTTCCCGTTCCAATAAATACTCCTCAGGAGTCACCGCTTTCCACACTAGATTTGTTTTGCTTTCTATTCAAGAATAAACACAAAGATTTTATTTTTTTATGGAACTAATGTCAATGTTGTTCAAATTAGTACTATAGGGGGATCCTTACTCTATCCAGAAACTGTATACCAATTTTGTACCAACAGTGTGCAACATACTTTCATAAATTATAAGTTGTCTAAAATAAGAACTGATTCGTATTAATCACTATTCATGATGCAGACTTTTCTAATTCGACGAAATAAAGAATCCCTATATAATAAAGCGTGTGTATCCTAGTTCCCTTACTACCGAGATGATTAAATCCTCCCACATTTGAAAACATGAAACTTACTCATCTATTTTTTCATAAAAATCTGTTAGCCTTCCAACCATTTCACGCATTTTCTCCAGTTGCATTTTCTGGACCTCCAAACTTTCACGCATCAGATTGATACGTTCCTCATGCCTTTTAGTGCAATCTTTGTTCATTTGTCTAAAGGCTTTCATAATAATTTTTGATAAATTCTGTCTTTTCCGTTTGAAGGATGTGCCGGGTTCATCTGAAGAGGTATATTGATAATATTCAAGTAAAGCTGTGTAAAGCTAAAGGAACTATTTCCGATACTCTCAAATACATACTGGGATTTCTAACTCTTTCAGGTGCATTCACTACCACCGGTCGACCATTTTCATCAAAACGCACTTTAATATTAAATTTCATAGTTGATTCGTGATTTCAATAATGAAATGTGAAGAAAATGTGTGAAAGTATCCTAAAATGATAATCCACACACTGCTAAACAGTCAATGGGTTTTGTTTGTTACTTGTCAAAAGTTACAGTGTGTCAAATGTATGGCAGCTGGCGCTGTCAAACTGTCAACCCGGCTGGGTAGTTTTGAATTTAAATTTAATAAGCATGTTATTAATTCGAACCCTACGAGCAAAATTAAAATAAGACCCACAAGAAAAAGCATCTTAAGTCAACGGAAGGACGTCGAAGCACTCCATTTTAATTCCGATAGACGCACTTGACACGACACCGGTGTCGTTTTTCTAAATTGTAGAACTCCGAATAGAAGTTTTGACTAAATCTTTCAGATGCTAACGTTTCAATTGCATCCCTACCAACTCCGGGTACCAGCCAGCGGTCTTCTGTCTTTGGGCAGGAACATTTAGGAACGTCTTGCCAACCAACGAGAGGATGTACAGAAAGATCTCTCAATCACACCAGCTACTTACTAAGTAAAAACAGAGAACATCCACCCAATTTTCGAACTGCTCTGAGGAAATTGAAATAACAATTCAATTTTCGCAAAACGATCCTAAAAACTCTAAACCAATAACCCATGAACCATCACTCGTAAAAATACAGCCCAACCTGCCAACAACTCAAAATACAAAGATGCATACATATACTTCGGTGCACGAAATTCCTCGACCCCTAGCACGTCATATGAACAATTAAAATAGCACCAAAGAGGTACTGGAACGTAAAATATAATAAACTGAATGCGCTGGGAATTCGACATCAAAATCGCTGTACTCGTCGAAATGAATCGGGACTTATGAACATTAGAGGAGCAGTAAGCACCCTCTATCATAGCCATAACGAACAAAAGCCCTATGTAACGGATTCGACCAAGAAAAGTGAAATTTTATTTGGGCTGATAAATACCTCCTTTTTGACGTAAAAAAAGATTATCCCTCCGCAAACTCTTGCTTAAAAAATAATAAAAATCTGCTTGTGCTTTTTTTATTTGTCCGAGATTCTTCGCGCTCAATGAGGTTACACTGTGTCAGTATATAATTCAGACCATATTTAATGTGTAAACGTGTGCATTATATATAATAATATATATTCATTATATTAAAAATTGATATTTATTTCAAAAAAAAAATATGTACTCACTATTCTTCTGTTGCCCGGTGCTGATTTATTCTTGAAGAATTGTCGCTTCGTATACTTTCTATTTTGTTTAGCCTACCACCCACAACCAAACATTCATTTTAATACACTTAATAATTATACAAATTAATTTTGTATTTAGTATAAAATTCTAGTCTTAAAATGTAAATTTTGAAATTTGAAACTTGTTCGTGGCTCTTTTGAAATTGTTCAATTTTCGACAAAAACAAAACTTACATAATTTTGAACATATAAAAATTGGTCTTAAAGGTGGAGGCCCAATACGCGCCTCAACAGTCCACATAAGTACTCATATGCTCATGGAACCAGGCCCAGCGGGCAGATAAGTAGAGCTCCGAAGTAACCAATTTTCAACTCAAATTTTTTACTTTGCGTGCATCGGCAGCTCCGCTTGTCACCAGTAAATTGATTTCGCTTGTGATCAGTAAATTGAATTGAATTTATAATGAATATTTAAATTTTCCCAAAAATACCCTCTCCTTCTTCCTTTATTTTACAGTTATACACGTATGAGTTTTCATATACTTACAGCAAAATAGCGCTCTTTGCCTTGCTAATCTAAACGTTTAGCTAAAAGGGCGACAATGCTGCCCACCAAGTGCCTGGTCTTTCAGGACTTATCAACCGATTCCGTGCCAAACCCTGCCGAAAAAAGGAATATTTAAATTCCTCAGAAATTTGTGCTCTGAATAAAAATTTTACTAAATTTTATTTTCTCCAATAAAACAAAGTTGTAAAAACTGACCACCATGTTTGCTGTATTTTCAAGCTGTTTGTAATAGTCTATAGCGCTTGAACAAACCGTGGGACTTGATTTGCTGTACTTGCTTTGAAGCTTCAGGGAAAGCAACGGGAGCATGGGGTCTGAGCCTTATGATTTGACTAAAATTGCAATGATGCCAGTTTGCACCCCACAGATGGTAAGATAATATGTATAGTTACAAGATTCACAGCTGGAACGTTTAAATCTGATTGTTTTAAGTGTTTTCAATATCCGTTTTGAATCGAAAGTGTCACAGTTTCAATAAAATCCAATCACATATTTTGTGTAGTATTTTTCCGAGGACTCAAACCTCAGACTTGTTTGGGTTATACAAAAAGAAAGTAAATTCACCACTCGTCATCTAACGTCATAGCAAACGTCGTCAGGAGTACTGTCAATTGAGTGACATTTGTTTCAATTATTTATCAAATTTCCGGAAAAGCAGAAATTGAAAATATCTAACCAATGGAAAACTGTTAGAAAGCGATATATTATTAGACTTGACATAATTTTCAAATTTATAGCTAACATCCGTATTTATCCGAATTGTGTTACGTGTGTTGACGAATGAATCAATGTTCAACGCACCAATTGGCATTGACATATTTATAAATAAATTCAAGCCCGCAGTGGTTTAACAAAAGTCATAGTGATTTTTACGAGATATGCGGCATGTTATAATAATCATAGCAAATTGGCAATTGGCCAATAACGAAAGTTGTTCTCTAGCCACAAAATCGGGATATGTCAGTCTAGTAAATTTTTAATGCTGCAGAGAAAAGATTTATTCTTTAAAATATTAAAACAGTGACCAATGTACGAAGTCAGTTCCGAAATCTACAAAGAAACCAATTTTAATTCAACCAAATGCGAGAATGGACGTAAGTAAATTTAGAGGATACATTGCATTATACGCAAATTATAAAAAAATACTTTGGTTTCATTCTTATCTTAGAGACTTGAATTCGATATTGCTTGCAACAAGATAAAAAAAAGTTCGTTACAACTTTTCCTTTTCATCAGGAAGGTTTCATTTTGCAAGTTACGGTGTATGAAAAATTCTTAGTCGTACATAATTAATCCTTGTGAATCGCAACGGAAACCTTCTGAAAACTTTCAAGTTTATATGAGGAAAAATGTTTGTATCGTGAATAAATATGGTATATGGAAAGCAGTCCATATAATGTGCCTTGATCACCTCTAATCAGACTCCAGAATGATTGAATGCTTGGCTTCTCGCTTCCAGTTTAGGTTCTTGACTTTTTTCTCTCTAATCTGTACTAGTAAATGTTCCCTGGAGTTGCTAATTTATCAATAATACGAAAAGAAAAGATTTAGTCATAGACATATGCAGAGGAAAGCATCAATCTTCACGGATAAATATATTAATGATTTGCTCGTGTAACCAAATATAGTTATAGTAACGCACATTAAAAATTTTTTCATCAAAGAAACTAGCTATCTGCTGTGAGTCGTCTTTGATTAAAGAACATCTCTCTAAAAAGTGGTAGAAAAGAACCATGCATAATTTTATAGCATGTAGTTACAATTAGCTGAATAACAGAACAAACCAATCTATAAAACTTAATCTCTGTCGGAAATAAACAACAGTTAAATTTCGGGTAGAAAAATAGACAGATCCGTAAAGCCAAATATACATTAAAAAACCAATAGTCTCAGAAGTATTGACTTGGCAGTTGTGATTGTTATGTGTAGTTTCAAGTTGGTCAAAGAAATAATGGACGATTTTCGTAAGTCTCCCACAAACAACAAAATTTTTAAGCTGCCGTCGTTTCGCTGACTTTGTAGTTTATTCTATTTATAGTTTATTGCTTTCTATGAATGTGCTGCTGGTAACCAATTATTGATTGAATCAGCACAACTAATGAACCACCTTTAATTTTTTAAGCGGTACTTACGTGACCACCCTTGTTCACGGTATTTAACAAATGTCGGATTCCTGGATCAAATGCGCCATAGCGCGAATTCGCAAGATTCGTATTAAACATGTAAAAAATATATGAATTCCAAGGGTGGGAGTATGTAAACACCAGCATGTTTTCATTAGGCATCGCCTTACAATCTAGCTCAGCATCGTGTACTCACTCCTCATAGGAAAAAAGAGATCAATAAAGATTTATCTATGTATTTTACATGTACTTTGGTCGATAGCAGCGTGCAAAAAATTACATATAAAAATATACAAATACGATAAACATGCTTTTCTAATAGAAAGAAAATAATATACTGTAATTGTAAACTCGAGAACGAAAACTGCTTGGTGATATAAGATCATCTTCGCATTGCATATGTTACTCTGCATCTCTAAACAAACTACAAGCAATCATTTTGCGAAAATCGAAAGTCAAAAAATATGTAAACAAGGAATAGCAAACAAGTTTATTTATTATTTGATTATGATATTTTTTTTTCTTCTTACAAACTTTACAAGAGATTTAAACAAGTTCTTTTTTTCCAGACGTCGTATCGAAATTTGTTTTCACCTATCCTTTGCCTCTCCAGACAAAAAATCCGCTTGAAGCAGACGATGACGGAGATTTATTAGTTACTCGCAGAAAAAAGGGGATCATCGAGATAGGTATGTCGAGATTTGTCACATAGTTCTTGGTAGTTGTCCAACGGAATTACTGAAAATTTTATTAAAGAACATACCAGCTCAACTGTGATAGATTTGGTAGGATTGCAAGTCTGGCGAGGAGCATTATTGCTGGCAGACTTCATGTTTCATATTCGTGAAGATATTAAAAACAAGCAGATACTTGAACTTGGATCAGGTGTGGGACTTACTGGCCTAGCAATCGCCATTTATGCGAAGAAAGTAATTTGCAGTGATGTCGACATGGGGGGAATATTACAATTGATTTCTTCGAACATAAGAAGAAACAAATTGCTTACTAGAAACAGTGTAGACGTTATTGAGCTGGACTTCAAAAAACCCTTTAGCGATGCACAAGAGCGAATTATAACAGCGACAGATATAGTTGTTGCAGCTGATGGTAAGTTGGAAAAATTCTTTTTCAGAATAACTCAATTTTCTCTTTACAGTCATTTATGACGACGACTTAACCGAGGCGTTAGTTAATGTTTTATCAAAAATTTTAGACATTGGATTTTCGAAAAAGATTGTAATTTATATGGCGCTAGAGAAGCGATATGTTTTTACATTGGCTGATTTAGACACTGTAGCACCGTGCTACGAGCATTTTAAAAGACTGGTGGCAGGAAAAGCTTGGACAATCGTAGATGTTACCATTGATTTTCCTCAATATTTCGAATACAACCGATGTAAGGACCTAATACTTCTGAAAATAACAAATTCATAACATATTCAATACAGGTTTTAAATTTGATAATAAATTTTAAATGCCCTCTTCAAAACTGCAATTATTTGTTACTAGAAAATAACAAACAGGAATCTGTATTAAATTTTATTTTTGTGTTTCCTATAGGTAAGTAGTAGAGTAGTGAACCATCTGATTTTGGTAAAGAGGAACATATAAATACCACCTAAACACGCTTAGACGTAGCATTGTACAGTGTCATGTATTTTTTATAACTGTTGCGCAACTTCATTCTTCGATCCTGTAAGATTGTTAAATGATTTTATACCCTGTTATTAGTTTTGCAAATACTTTACTTGCTGTTCTGTTTCGTTTTTGAGTTTTTCCATAAAAATTGAAATTTTCCATCCATCACCAATTCTAAAAGCTTGAACAAATTCACAAAACTTTACGCGTTTTTTCTTAACAAGCAGAACTGTGCTGGAGTTGTGTTCTTCATAATGGTCCATGAAATATTGCTGTGATATGCAACTATCACCGAGTTTTAGTGATTTTTTACTCCCATTTTCAAGCTTTTTCCCAGAAACTTTTAACATCAGTACGTCCGAAACTTTTGGCATAAACGTGTTTAGATTATCGATTTTCAATATGCTCTTGATTTGCGACGAATGTTGCATTTGTTTACCGTTTGAATTCGAATATTGTAAATGATTAGACTTATTCTGACTTTTAGCTAACGATTTAGAACAATGTCGATCTTTCGGCATTATAAACAAGCGTTATTTTGATGTAATACAAATAAGTATCGACAATTCGATTCGAGATAGAATTTTAATGACATTGAATTCCGACTACCATTTGAATTTGAAGGATATTTAGAAAAATTTGACGTAGCCTTTAAGAAGTCAAATATGAAATTCAATAAGGAGCATAACACTACTCAATTCATTATTTGTATTTGTTATTTGAATTTGTACATTGAATACAGAAGAATAGGGAATAATTACTGAAAGTCCGTCCAAAATGAAATAAATTTTATTGAGAAAATTGAATTTAGAAGTATTTTATAAAGAAGTATTATTTCATTCAAGTCGTATCTTCTCTGATTGATTATATATTGTATTATTAAGAGCTATATGACGATTCGATTTTCTAAGCAATACTAGTGTACTATGGAAGCATTCACTTGTACCCAAAAGTCCGTCAATGACCCTTAAAATCAACGAAATGGTAAACTATGGTTAAAGGGTGTCACTGATATATTGATCCAACGGTTCTATCGTTATCATTATTATAAAATTTAAATTAAAAATTTGAATTTTTTGAAGTTCGCTTATCAAAATGCTTAGTTTTAGAGAGTTCTTCCCTGGAGGGGGATGCCTCTTTGTTATCTTAGCCGATGCAACTTCGATTCCTTGATTGAACTACACGAATTGAATAAGCTGCGTAACATATACATTTTCTTGTCGCCGATTGAAATGCCTGGTACACATGACGGCTAAAAAGCCACCGATAATCCTAAAGGTGTATCCAGGTTAGAGGGAACCAAGATAAATTCGAAACATACTGTATGTTTCGGAGTTATCAGTGGAGGAGGCAGTTAAATCATCTAAAGAATGTAGAAAATAATCGTCTAAGGGATGATGAAAAATCACGGGATGAATTTTAATAAACGCCGATTGGTCATTTTGTAAGAAAGTTTAATCGAGATTACTGGAAGAAATGTGTGGATTATGAAATGAAATATATAATGAAATGAAATATATGAAATAATATAATATAATGAAATATGTTTCATTATATATAATATATCCCATGTTGCTTTATTTTTTATAATTTCATTAGCCTTGACGACTTTATGCCACATTGAATGAATGATTGGTAGAGGTACATTTATATACAATTTATTATATTTTGTAAATAATCAGTTTGAAATAAAATCCACATCAATATTTTTCTCCTAGTACTGAATATTTGAAATTTCTTTAAAATAAAATAAAGGAAACATTTACTCCTTCATTACTTTTCTCCTTGCTTTTCAATTTTACCAAGGGAAATGCGGCATTTAAAAATGGTTGCCAAACAGTTTAAGAAAATAATATATACTATTGTTTTCTTCGACACATACGTGACCTTATACAATTGTTGTCTACTGTACGATTCGCTAAATTTGAAGAGGATGTGATTATGGATACATATTCTAATTATAGCATTAAAGAGATATTTCGGCTTTTAAGTGTGAGTTTGTCTCATTCATGAGCATACGAATTCAACTGCTTTTTACTCTCAAGCGTCACATGGGCGAATGTGAACATGGTTTTTTTGAGAAAAATCTCCTTTTTAGGAGGACATTGCCATTTGCAAACACCATGAATTTTCATCTAACCATAAAAATTTATGTGCCCTCCAACTCAGATACTTTTGGTTAGTCAAATCAAATACATTTTGATATTCCTCGTATGCACATAGATCGGACATGGCTTCTACACTACTCTCTTAGTTTTAAGCAACACCTTCACACATATCTCTTAGATCATGTGAATCTCTCTTTCTTTTTGATTCATATTTTTCGAATGTCAGCTCGTTTGACTGCGACTTGCTGTATTTCTAGTATATTTCCATCAGTCGGTCGTGTTTGAGATTCGGCGGTTTGACTGTGTGTTGTTGGGCGTGGAAATTCTGTTTTTAAAGTTGCCGTGTTGATCCTTTTCCATTTTTCTCCATGTGTTACCTTGCATTTGACTGCAATCTATGGTTCGTGTTGCTCATCCCCCAAGCAAAACAATTTCTAACGTAGCGAATTGTGTCTCGCGTAACAATATGTCGTGTTTGTGAGGTTGAAAGTTTGAAAGGAATTGGTGTAATGAGTGTGTCAATAGAGGCCAATTTCAAGTGGGAATAGAAAGTAATAGTTTGTCGATAGAATCCTTGGCGATGAGGATGCTAACAACGGTGTTGGCCGCTGTGGCTTTTATGCTTTACGGTTGTGATAGTGCTCAACGCTATGAAAGTGCGCCGGGTGAGGTTGTATCATCGTCGGATGTCTTCCCGCCGCATAACCGATGTGAGCCTATAACACTCTCAATATGTAAGGATATCCCCTACAACATGACCATATTGCCTAATCTTATCGGCCATACACGTCAGGAAGAAGCGGGCCTCGAGGTCCATCAATTCGCGCCCCTCGTTAAAATAGCATGCAGTCCAGACTTGCAGCTGTTTCTTTGTTCCCTTTACGTTCCTGTGTGCACTATACTCGAGGAGCCAATTCCACCATGCCGAAGTCTGTGTGAATCAGCACGAGCTTGCGAAGGACTAATGCGCCATTACGATTTCAGTTGGCCAGAGAATTTAGAATGTTCAAAATTCCCACAGGCTGGTAGCGATATTCTTTGCTTGCCACAAAACAACAGTGGTACAACGCCATCACCTTTGCGGCATAATACACCGCGTTCTACTTTACGAAAACATCCCGAAACAGCTGTACATCGAAATATTGGATTTGTATGCCCCGTACAATTAAAAACTCCATCTGGAATGGGATATTCTCTGAAGGTTGGCAAAAAGGTAAGAAAAGGACCTAATTTCAGTGTCATACACACATGTACATACTTCAAGTGTAAGTTGAAATATGAAGTCTTTTCAGCAGGTAAGAAGTATACAATTACAATAGCCTACCATACAATTCCGAAATGGTAAAGTTGTTTTACTGGTTCTGTTCCCTTGGTTGTGTTCGTTCAACGAAATTTCTTTCTGAAGGCAGGTTCACACAGTTAATTTCCTGACCAAAAGAAAAATTGCGAATTTCCAGCACGAATTCAGTAACCAAGCGGTTGGCAATAAGTTTTTAGGAATCTTTAGTTGGTCGCTGAATTTCAGTCACGCAAAAATGACATGCAACTGAATGAAGATATGGTTTCGATAATTTTTTTATATATGAGAAGCCCTCAAAATGCGGTGTGTTTTTTCCTGGTGATAGTCAGTTTGAATTGTGTTTAGATAAATGGAAGGAAATGAACCATCCACCAAAAGTTACTTCGTCTATGATCAATTGATTGAAATTTTTTACAATGAGTATGGGGATGTATTTACAAATCGACGCAACTATCACGAAATTTGTCCCTTTCTGATTTCTGTTGATGCTTGAAATGCAATAAAAAATAGTTGTGGGCAAATATGAAATGCTATTTATAAAAATTTCAGTTCAATTATCCAAAACAAGTTAAAAAAAAAATTAAAAAATCCGAATCGTTGCGTTTACTTCGAAGCAACCTTTACACACCTCTTTCTGTAGGTGACTGAGGCTTACATCGTTGCGAACGCAACGGCTACCATTTTTCTCTGTTATTTTTGATCATTTCACTTAGTTTTGGTAAATTTTATTTGCGTTTTTAAAATGTTTTGTAATCGACCAGGATTTAATTTCAGTTTAATCATCTACTGAAACCAAAAAAAAAAAAAATTGACAGTATTTCTCATGCCATGATGCAAACGACGTCACCACCTGGGTGACGAATTCGGGAAAAATTATTTATTTAAAATGGGGAATAAACATCCAGTAGATTTTGATGTTCAGTTCAATGTGATGTTCAAAGTGTACCTCAGAATAAACTAAACCAATAAAATATTCCAACTGTCTTAGGAATGAATGATTCACGAAGATTAATCCAGGTAAAACTAGGTACTTCTTTTGAATAACAGCTGAAAGAATGGAAAGACGGGACAAATAAAACCTTTGCCGCCCCTGGGTGATGCATGTTACAAAGTATGAGAAAGATTATAATCCTCATTAAGGAAGAGAAGCTTCTGAAATCGGTTTGATCTGCTCTAGTAGAATGAAGACTTTTTGCAAAGATTAGTTGGGATCGCACGGAGTTCTCTGTTTATATTTATACTTATCACTTGTGACTGCCTTTTCGGATTTTATTATTCTTTATTTTTAAGATTAGTGGGCGAACTTCTTGATTTACAACAGAAATCGTGTAGCAAAACTATTAAAAATAAATAAAAGCAATGAAAAATTGCGCTCAAATCGCAATATTTTTACGACAACGTAAAGTACGATGTGATGGATGGTGGGAATAATTATTGGACATTGGAAAAATATAGATGGTGTAGATACTTTATCTGGCCTTTGTACTGCGCGGAAAGAATGCGCTCGTCATCGTTTTGAGAGAAATTGCTGATGATATTTTTGAAAACGTCCACTAAATTAAACCTATTGCCCTTAAAGCAATTTTGAATCACTTACGCAAAGCTTATGTATTTTGAGCATGAAAAACGTGATAGACTGACATTTGTTATAATCTGGGAAAAGCTTCCTCTTAACTTTATATTTGTTTTCTTAAAAGGAATTAATATATGTCTGTGTGTGAGCCGTGCGTGAGCCACTAATAAAATGTACCATAACAGGGAAGTTTGCAGCGCAATGCAAAAACCATGCCGAATAGCATTTTATGGAATTTGGCGACGGATTGATTAAAAAAAGACGTTTGGAAGGAAACGCCCTAGAACGTGTCTGAAGTCAGCAAACGGTGTCGATATTGTTTCACTTTTTGGTTTCCCTCGACGATTGGATCAAAGTAAAAGAAGAATAGGGCAAAAAATAGTGGAAATCGCTTAAAAATCCTATTCCAATTATCCAAAACTTCAAACATACAAACTTCAAGCGCCTCCCGGATGGTAGAATAGGAAAGTTGTTGCCTTCCCTTGATATTATTCAGGTGTGTGTCGTGTAGCGCTAAAATCCCAACAGTGCCTTTTTTTTGGATAATTGAGCAGATATATTTGTAAATTTTTTTCACAATTTGCAATGTTTACACGCTACCATATATACTTCATTACAGTTTATTCATGGACAAAATAAAAAACTGGAAAAATTAGCAATTATTGCCAACTTTACACACATGATATTACCACTCTTAAATTAAAAAAAAATACTTGACAAAGTTATTAATTTTTTATTCAGGCATCGATATATCAGTTTACCTTGCTTGATATAGATACCATCAGACCGCAAGGCAAAGTCTGGTAATCTTGTCCTATCTCCTTGGGTACTGTATACTATCCCCTAACGCCGATATTCATTATTTTTCATTAACGATCGTTTAATTATAACGAACCTAGAACCAACCTTTTGTAAGTTGATAAGGTAAGGTGTCGCAACGCTGTCAAATTTTCTCACGATATGTTTTTAAGTAAAGGATGAAACTTAAATAAAAAAACCTAGAGAGTACAAAAAAATCATAAATGGGAATAAAATTTACCAAAACTTTGTCAAATTATCGAAAAAATATTCAAAAAGTGAAAAAACTAGACGTTTGCGTTTGCAAAGATGCAAACTTCAAATGTCTATGAAAATTTAAAAAAAATCTTTTCAGCAATTTCGACTTTTTTGCGCTCTACTGGTTTTTCATTTCGGTCCAATAACCACGAAAACACAAAGCAAAAAATAAACAACAAAAACGTTATTTTTGCAGTGATGCAAACTCAGAATCACTGCGAAAATGAAATTCGAGATTCCTCGAATTAATTTGCTATGAATTCTCAACGCTATTGTGCTGCCAACGCAATCAAAACCGCCACGTAAAAATCAGGATAAGCTCGTTATCATTAGAATGGACAGTAATCAGTTATGGCGATCCTTCCAACTGATTTCTTTGGCTCTGATTAACGCGCAAACTCAGAGAAACTAATATATGTTGCCCTAGATGAAACAAGTCCGTGGGGGTGTCAATATCCTTTTCAATGCTTGATAAAAATATGTCAATGCATTGATATACCAACCCCCTGCGGATCATAGATAAACTTGTTTTGAACGATGTTCCATCGCCAAATCGAAATTGTCGGCGTGTAATTGTTGAGATGATCCACGTGGAGAATTGTTAAATAATACTCGCGCGAATCAGTGAAACTAATAAAGCTGTATAAAACACTAATGAATATAGTGAGTGGAATCTGAAGAGTTCGAAAGTGTAGAATTTAGCTTCCGAGTTTTTTTTAGCCATACAAGGTTCATTGAAAAATTTCCATAAGAACTTTAAGACCTATTTAAGATGATTTCGAATGGATTTTTATACATTAGTCAACCGTTTATTGGAAATTATTGTTATAAATAATGAAATCGTGTCATATTGATATCATACTTTCCGTTGTCATCAACTACGCGTTATTACCCATCAAAGTAACATAAGAAACCACTTGTAAGATATCGGACGACAAGATCGCTTGCTCCCTTGACGTGAAGACAATAATAATAATCAAATCAATGAAATGCTTAATGGCAACCAGGGAAATTTGATCAATCAGTGCTAAACGAAATGCTTGGCGTAGTGTTTTTTTTTAAATGAAAATTTTAACATGTCAATTACCTTCAAATTCGAAATTTTTACTCTTGAGATATTTCGAAACTCAGATATAAAATGAAAATGAAAAGGCGAATAAATGTTTGACGTTCTTATCTGATATTAATATCAGGCTAATTAAAGTTGTTAATGTGCTTGTAATTGTAGTTTATTATCAATCATAGTCAATTGAAAGTATCTAGAATCTGAAATATCCACCGTTCCAATGTAATTATTTCCAATTGATATACAAATATATTTATTTACAAATATATGTTTATACGTATATAAATGTATAAAAGTATATATATGAACATTTCAAATATAAAGTATACGTAAAAGTTTACACTAAGAAGTGTGAATATATATATATACCTATATGTGGATGTATTTAGGGTGGACTTGCATCGTTGTAAATGCAATTGCGATGAGTTTTTTCCCTTTTTGGGTTTGCGCGGAAATTTGATTTAAATTGATATTTCTTTTGACTGTATTATACTCTATTAGTTTTTCGCTTTTGTGCAACAGTCAGCGAAAATTGGAAAGGTAAGAAAATTCTATCCGTTCTGTTTACTACAATGCAAACTTCAGACATCTCAGACGAAATCGGCCGTTAATGAAGAAAAATAGACTTAGTTACTGAGTTTAAAAGCTGGTACCTAATGTTAGCATCGTTCCAAAAGCCTTGGTCTAGATTTTAACCTTCAATTTTTGGGTTTTTATCGATGATTAGATGAAGAAAATGGTGAATTAATAAAGCCCGAATTCTACTACCACCACTTCTACTACTACTACTTCTACTACTAATACTACTGCTACTACTATTACTTTTCATTTTTATCCAATTTAATAAGCTTTGGTTTGAATGGGGATTATAATTCACTACAGCAGTTTCGTCTCCGCAAGCGTGAGAAAAAGTAAAATTTGCCCAGAACAACCGAATTTTTCTATTTTCAGAGGATCTACCTTTTCGATAAAATATTTAGTTTTCTCTGGTTATCCATTTCGATATAATTAATAATTTCAATTATTAATGTAGAGGATTGTCATAGACGAATGCAGATCTTTACTTGAATAAATTTGAAGTTGTTCGGGCTATATATTTTATTAATTTTATTCATCCTAATTATTCATTTGAATTGTTTAATTTCATATTTTTGTCATAATTCTTTTTTATTTGTGCATTTTTACAGGTGACAGAGGATTGTGGTGCGCCTTGCCATGCAATGTTTTTCCCAGAAAGCGAACGAACAGTACTGCGTTATTGGGTTGGATCCTGGGCAGCTGTATGTGTTGCTAGTTGCCTGTTCACGGTAAGTTTCGATAAAGTTGGATCAATTCAGGAATAAATTCCAAGCCAAAAATTTTGTCATAAATATGATATATAAAAAAGTAACGAGGCCAGAATATCTAGAAAATTTACAATTATAATGAATTAAAGGCTCACTACTACAAAGGATTTAAAAAGTCTGGTGAGCTCTCAACTAAATTCAAAAATCACGGTGGACGGGTCTATGACATACACTCGTGATTACGGTAGCAAGGGCACCAGAGGCGCTTTTGGTCATTTATAAATTCGATTTTTGAGCTATCGAAAATCACAATTAGTTGTTTCCTTTAGACAATCAGTGCTTTTGTTGGTTTGTGATGCTCCCGAATCACAATTTTATAAAAAAAATGTTGAAATTGATTTTGCGCAAACAAAAAGAGAAAAAATTAATTTTCTTGTTCTTATACACAAGGATTATTCGTAATTTAATTTCTTTTTACGCTTCCTTAATTACAGGTGCTCACATTCTTAATAGATTCCTCAAGGTTTCGTTACCCTGAGCGCGCTATTGTTTTCCTTGCCGTTTGTTATTTGGTTGTTGGCTGTGCATACGTTGCAGGTTTAGGTGCAGGCGATTCGGTAGCATGTCGTGAACCATTCCCACCGCCAATAAGGTTGGGTCGATTGCAAATGATGTCTACCATTACTCAGGTATGTACAGATTTTCGCTAGCATAAAAATGTTTCCCTAATTCCACATGAATCATTTCACTAGAAATTTTTATTATTCTTTGATTTATGTTCTACTTTTCATGATCAGGGACATCGCCAGTCAACATCATGCGCTGTTCTTTTTATGGCCTTATATTTCTGTTGTATGGCTGCCTTCGCTTGGTGGTCGTGTCTGGCTCTGGCATGGTTCCTTGCAGCTGGACTCAAGTGGGGTCACGAAGCCATAGAGAATAAGGCTCATCTATTTCATTTGGCTGCTTGGGCGATTCCCGCACTACAAACAATTTCAGTTTTAGCATTGGCGAAAGTCGAAGGTAAGAAATAGTTCCAAAATACACTGTAAGGTGCAAATGTTTTGCAATGGTGACGAACATGTTTGCATCTTTGTGTTTTTCAATATGTCAATGGAATTTGCTGAACAAATAAGTAGATTTTCTCCGGGAAAAATCAGGGCCTTGCTTAGCAAAAATACCAAGATCAAACGAGTGTTGTGGTTAATCTGCAATCTTAAATTTCCACATTTCTTATTGAATGCAAAAAGCATCACATTTCAGCTAACATATGGAATATTACGGCGAATAATCGTTACAAATTTCATACGACTAGACTAAACACTGCAGTATAAAGAAATACGTTTCAATCTGTGGTTTAAGGAGAGCAAACAAAGATATTTACCGACTTTTAAAGTAAATTAATATGATGCACTAAACTATAATGTTTTGTTACTTATCAAAACATTTTTGATACTTGCAAGCGATTTTTTGAAGAAATACAAAACTTGATATACGAATAGAGCCGTTGGGATGGGTATCATCACTTTCTCCTTTAAATGTGATATCGACCGCCTATTTACATACAGCATCTACATTTATTTTTGATTTTGTATAGTTTAGTCTATAGTCAATCATTTATTACTGTTGAAGATATTGAACTGTGATTGTTCGCGGAAAACATTTTTTCCACCATGGAAATTTAAGTAATTTCACACATATATTTTTGTGTCTTCTAACCAAGAATAAACTTGGATCATAGACGTGCGGGCTGTTGCTTAAAGCTTTCTGTTGTTATCTTCGATTTATTACATTATTTAATGAACTTCCATTTACATTAAAATCTTATACTTTAAGCCCATCTTTAAAATATTCTAAAAACAGACAAATCGGCACGTTTTATAGCCCAAAAATAGACTTTGTAGTAACCGTGTGTGTCCTTACGAAATTCATGTAGTACGTGCACAGTTCTGTGTACTCAATTGTTCATGCCTCAATTAGTTTTCAAAGCGAATCAAGAAAGGTGCGGTAATATGCGTGGTTACGCCTAAATAATACTAAGGTGAAGAATTACATATATGAATAAAATGTAATAAATTGAACTGTTCATTTTCTTTATATCACGCATATTCGATGTGAAAATATCTCGCGAAAATGGAGAGTCAGAAAGAACTCGACGGACTGCGATCCAAAAAGCTATAAACACAAGCCGATGCTAGCGACTAAATTTAAACGAAAGAACGACTCATGCCGACATTCAAATCATGATATATTTTTAAAATTATGTGTTTATTCGAAAATAGCGCTCGAGTTTCCTTATCCATGTTCATGATTAGATCATAATTAACTTTAAGTCAAAACAATAATAAAGATGGCTTTCGATTCTGTGAAAATCACAAAAATACACATCAATAAACAGAATCCAACCACATTTGATAATTTCAACACCACAGCTTACTAAAAATATACTTCGGAGAAAACATAGCCGTCGTTGAGTGTGTAAAATTAGCTTAAGGAACCGTGTGAGACAGTAGATGGGACTATTTGACTTACTAAATTTCATGAAGTTAAGCAACTACATATATTACAAGCCCTTGATTTAACTTAGTAGCTGCGCTGTATTCAATTTAATTTTTGAATTATTCTTTAATAAAAATACGGTAGATCCTAGCTCAATTTAATTTAGGTTCCGGTATTTTTAAAATTCTGAATATTGCTGATGAAAACAAAATCATACAATATAAAGCTTCCGGCCAAACTGTAAAGCGCAAGAGGATGTTTTGGAGCATATTTTTCGATTCCATAGCGATAACATGGTGATTTTCTTAGCCAATTATAAGAATAATTTATAATCCTTTTGCCGGTGAAAGCTGATCACTTCCATACAAAGTTTGAGCGTTGTTGTCGGTATCGCTTCCAGTGCAAGCCGTCTACTACCAGAGGTGTCGTCAAACTCAAGGGAAATCGTGATTAAACTACCAATCTGCCATATGTACTTTTGTTTTCGAAATAAGGGAAGATGGAGAATTATCTGCAGTAACTTGCACTTCGACTCGGGGAAAACAGCCATATGCCGAATTCAATAAAGAACGCCTTAGATCACCAAATAATAAGTGAGAAAAGAAAGCAATTATTGATATTTGTTGGCAAGAGTGGTCATTGTTGCCGGGGGAATATTTTTACCATAACTTGCATAGAGAAACGATTCTATACGGTAGATTTCATACTAATCACAATCCGATGTAGGAAATTTATCTAAGAAAACTACCGGCAGCTTTTCTATTCAATGATGATAACATTTCTTTATTTTAGACAAAGTCTAAAATTGGTAAAATCGACAAAAAAAAAACGGCACCGAATGAGACTGAATTTAGTTATTTGGTTACAAGTTTATTTTTCTATTTGAAACAAGCAAACACTGACCTATTCAATGATATGCCTGTGAACTGCTGAATTATTCGTAAAAGCCTAACTGCAAAACTTAAAGCAAGAAATCATTTGGCCTTGGTTAAATTTCTACACGCAGTATGTGCAACCCCATTGATCAGCGGTGAGTTAATAAAAAAAATTCAATAGAAAGATCCTGTCTACGAAATAATAATCATACAACAATATTCCTGCCCAAGTCAAATATCGGCCGATCTTTTGCAATTCGCGTTCACCTATCTTGTTAAGATTCTTCAGTCTTATATCCAACTTCTAATTGTGTAGTAAGAGATCGTTCACCTTAAGCAACTTGGAATATAAATGAGATTTTTCTTACGAGTCCAAGGTTACCGTCGATTCTTGGAGTGATATGGTGTGGAATCTCCCTTCGTCTTCGTGCCAGAACACGCATGGCAAACAACCAGTTTCAAACCACTTTCTGACTGTTGCGAGATCAAGCTTTTGAAACAAAAACGAACTATTGTTGTTCTCGTTGCTTGAAGCTATTGCTGCGCTACCAATCAATTACATGCTACTACAATTTTTTTTACCAAACCGTTGAAGGCAATTGGACCTTTTATCGTTTACTTTTTGTACTATTCCTCAAAATGTTATGGGTAGTCAAACCGAGGCAGGATCTACATCTTAGCCGATTTGTTTCGATATTACCTGGGAAAAATATTTTGGCCGAATAAAATCTTGATAGTACAGCTGTGATGGGTTAAATCAAGAGAAATTGGCTGCTGTGAATATCACATCATGGAAATGGCGTACATTCCTTAATAAATGTTTTGAAGGACTTTCACACCAATTTGATTATGATAAAAATACTTTAATGCTTTTCGTGATTGCTTTGTTAGTATTAAACAAGATAATGAGTGATTAGATATATGCGATTGTTATAAAATCTGAGTTTGAAGTTGTATTTTGTGCGAAATTTCAAATATTAAAAAATAAGGAAGGAACATATGGTTGAGGGTGCAATCACAGAAATCCACGATTTTAGTTATAAACTAAATTTTTAAATCATAAATAAAAAAGCTTTTGTCTTGTATTAGCATTCAGGGATAGGGGAACATTACATGCATACCTTTAAAATAAATACATTTTACAAAAGCAATATTCAGATGGTATCATATTGACATCGAAAAAATAGAATTAATGAACTTCATATGGATTGCGCGTCATCTGCAGAACACAAATATTTTTGAATATTTTGAGTGGAGACAAACGATTTTAAAATGTATTATATACATGATTAGACAGGAAATATTTGTACTAGATGTGGACACTCGTTGTGATTGTATAAGAACATTTTTAGCCACCTTTTGATCGGTCAAAAATATTAGGGGTCCTTTAAGAAGCACCTTAAAGTTTAGAGTTTATCAAGAGGAGGAGAGGTTTGAAGAAATGGAAAATTCTCCCATACGCTGAAGGAATCAATCTGATAAATGAGAAGCAGGCAGGATATAGCTGATGAGCTTGTATGTAAGCATAATATAGTGATTAAATTATGAACTCCAACGATGTACTACTCAAAAATATAGGTAATTTTGTTATTTTGTGAATTAATTACATAAACGTTTGGCAGCGTCTTATGCAAACGTACTTATATGCAAGAATATTAACATAAGACCAATACTTTGTCGTAATTTTTTATATTCAAGCAAAAAAGAGCATTTTTATAGAAAAAATAATGAATTTAAGCGAAAAGTGTCAGTA
The DNA here is from genome assembly GCA_954870665.1 of Stratiomys singularior. Taxonomy (NCBI): domain Eukaryota; kingdom Metazoa; phylum Arthropoda; class Insecta; order Diptera; family Stratiomyidae; genus Stratiomys; species Stratiomys singularior. The sequence goes on along the minus strand of OX940880.1, from coordinate 111,685,173 downwards.
TTTATTTACATAAAATAATTATGTAACGCAAAATGGATTTTTCCTCGTAATTTAGTGTTCAGACATCATGCATAAAAAAGTAACATCGCTAAAATTATTGTAGTCAAAAATTTTTATCCCAACAATAAATCTAGTATTCAAAGACGTAACAAATGAACCACTACCTGTCCTTTAATACCATTTACAATTGCATTTAGAGTGGTTCTTAATATTGTTTTCATATAGTATCGCTCATGAGTCTAGCGATTTACGTATTTATCCAAGAATCGACAATGATTTTCAGCCGCAAAATTCTTGCATACAGAAGCTAATACTAAAAGAAGAAAGTAGTTATTCATACTCCCTAACGATATCAGGAATCAAGCGAAATAAAAAAAAGTATATGAGACTTGTTTATTACTTCCTTCAAGCTTTGAAGAAGCCTGCAAATCGCAGATGAATCATATACTTTTTTTACATATCATAAACCAATGGATGGTGCTCGAGTTGAATTGAAATTGTACTAATTTTTTTTTTCAAATTAGGACTCAACGTTCAAAGACTTAACCTTCTAATGAATATTTGCTATCAGTAAAGATTGCGGCAATTTTCTTTAAAAAAGCAATTTTTCATAAACATTATGATTGTCGTAAAAAGTTATTTGATTTAATTACACATTTGTAATATTTTTATTTTCTACATCCTTAAGTTTCAATTTCAGCTTCCTTCATAGAGCCATGGTATACTAAAGTTACATTTTTTTCTTTGTTTTCAGGTGACATTCTTTCCGGTGTTTGTTTCGTTGGGCAGCTAGACAGTCATTCACTCGCAGTATTTTTACTATTGCCGCTATGCATTTACCTCTCCGTAGGAGCACTGTTTCTGCTTGCTGGCTTTGTGTCCCTATTCCGAATACGTACAGTGATGAAAACTGATGGGAAAAGAACGGATAAGCTTGAAAGATTGATGATTCGTATTGGATTTTTCAGTGGACTATTTATACTACCAGCTCTAGGGTATTTGGCTTGCCTTTTCTACGAATATTACAATTTCGATGAATTTATGGTTCAATGGAATCGTGATATGTGCAAAGTATTTTCAATACCATGTCCTCTACCAAATCCAAATGGAGATACTAGACCCATATTCCAAATCTACATGGTGAAATATTTGTGTTCAATGCTTGTTGGTGTCACTTCGAGCGTTTGGTTGTACTCTAGCAAAACGGTCGTTAGTTGGCGAATGTTCATTGAAAGACTTCAGGGCAAAGAGCCACGGTCCCGGGGTCAAGCATATGTTTAGCCCCGATCAATTAGTTTCTAGAAACAATCAGTCGAAATAAAAGCTTCCAAAAACATTTGATGTCATGTTAAATGACCGCCATCAAAAATCCCATGTGACTACAAACAATAAAGCCGACTGCTCCCTGAACTGAACCAAACATGAATGTTGCCCGTGCACTTCGCAATTAACTTTTTGCAAATCGTACAATATATATATATTTGTAGCGTTAAGAGAAGTGCGATTACTATACTTTCATCTATACATGAAAATATTTTCTATTAGTTTTTAGCTCGCTTACGTTTTCATAAGTCCATCCCTTGTAGTAGATATGGCATGACATATGAATATGAATGTATGAATCCAAAACTTTTGAAACTGCGCGCAAAAGAGAATGACTGAGTTTGTGTTTAAGGTTTTATAAATGATTTATAAGTACTCGCGTATATGATCAATGAAAGCTTTTAAGTGTGAAATGTTTCATGTCCTTCGCCATAAAATAAAAAATGATACTTATAAAAATATATAACGTAACTTATAAAAACTTGACTTATGATAATCCATAAAAGAGGAGATTATGAAGCTGTACAATAAATATGTCTTTCTGATTGGACATTTGCATTTCTGTTTACTAAATCAGTTTTGATTTACATTTTTGTACTAAAAATTCTATTATTGCTACAATGAGCTTTAGATGTGCCCTACCGTTCTTCCCATCAATAACAAACCATGAAAAGTAAACAAAAAACATAAAAGCCTAATATCAAAAAACTTTTCAGAATCTCTTTGTTTTTTACATTTCCTTCCTATCTTTCTAATATCTTAGTCGCCTGGATATAAAATTAAAAAAATGTTTAAACAGAAAACCGGAAACAAAATGCACAAATTAAAAACATGAAAGACGATGTTGCCAAATTAATTTCCATAATAATAACTCCTTTCCTAGCCGTCATTAAAATATTGACCATTTTCTATATTTAGTTCTATAATAGCTTTTAAGTAACTTTAGCATTTCAATCCAGAAGATTGTTTTAGATGATCTATACACACAAACATTTTGAGATAATTTTTAAGTAGATATACAAATAGTAAACGGCTAAATCTATGCGACACAAAATGTAATACACGACCGCAAATTGCGACAGGAGGAAAACGTAATCAATTTGCCATTGCAAACTATTTTCAATAATCAACTTTACATTAAATATGCCAACTATCGAGGAGAGATTGCGTGATAAAAGATATAATTTATATCTGAACAGCGCAAAATTTGTATTATTTGTTGTTTCAAATATGTTTAGTTGATTGTGGAGTATAAGATATAATAATAATAACATAAAACGCAAAATATCTCTACAAACTTTCCTGAAGTATTTATGCTAAAGATGTGTATGTATGTAATTAATCGTTTATTTTATAACTTAAAACATTTTTTTTGCTAAAATGATTATTTTAAGAAAAGGTATTCCTAAGCGAAAATAAATGAAATTACGCGTAAAGACTGAATATTAACTGCGTGTTTTCTTTTGATTTGAAAGCATAATTCTATGCTATCTTTTTCAGGTTAGATAACGTAAATGCAAAACCACATTCTCCCAGTTACTGTATAACTGTATAGACATTTCCAAACGCAGTAACACAATATCGTTTTGCTTTTGAACAAACTTATTGTTACTACTTTTGACGCAAACTTTACTCTATTTAGTTTTACTTTACTCTATTTTTTACTCTATTTAGCCACCTCGTCTATGTTAGTAACAAGATTACGGGCTCGCATTCCAATCACTTTGTCGCTTTATCTGCTGAGCGCTTTATGGAGAGTCCAAGTGGATAATAGATAATTAATCGACATCCTTTCCACATTAGGAGCTGTTCTTTGTTTAGTTTTTTACTTTCAGAGTTATTTGGCTTTTGGCCAGATTTACTCCCTTTCCCCTCTGTTCTTAACTTTTTAAATGCCTAAAACTACAACTTTGTCAACATTGAGATGGAAGCAAATAAATCATCATCATGATTTCATAATTTCAATATCATATCATGATTTTCATGATGGAATGGGCTGCGACAATAAGAGCCTGCCCATCAGGTAAGTGAGCAAAATTCCCTAGATAGGAACAAGGGAGCCCCAGACATGTAAAAATTTTGGTTCCATTTTCGCTATTAATAACCCACCTCCTCCTATTTAGTCTAGCCAGGTTCTTTGTAAAATATCCGGTATACAAAGCGACAACAACAGGTACGTCCTTATAAGAATACCAAATAATATGTAAGATGACGTAGATTTATTACTCATATTTTCAATCGACTGAAATGAATCATAACATAAACATTTCTTCAAATCCCATTTTTAAAACTTTATGAACGCATTTCATCAAGGTAGAGTACAAAAATAAAAAACTGACAAAACATTAAAACCATGCTTTATAAGACGTCTATGACTAAAGGCCACTGAACTTGCACAGCTTTTGAGCACTTTGTCACTCTTACCGCTAGCAGCTGCTGAAGAGATGTTGAGATGGCACATTTAAAAGAATATGGCCAACAAAGAACGGGCATAAACACTTAATAAGACTCGAGTGCTATATATTGGCTATTAGCTGTATAGCGTTCTGATTCCATCTATGTTTCTTAAGATACAAAGATCTCCTAGTTATGTTTGTCAATTTTTGTTAGATTTCTTATTTGTGTTTTGCCATTGGGAGTTTGCATGTCGGTATCAGGTGGTTGCTTAACAGTAGCAAATTAGAATGAACAAGTATAGTTTTTGTCTGTTGGAGTACTGTGTCGTTTTTTTAAACGAATATCTAGGAAATTAGAAAGCTCTCATCAAGTTGCCACGATTTATAGTATGAGTATTTTTAGGTGTGGAGTCTTAAAAACTAGCAAACGCAAGGTCGTTTTCTAATGGAATTGTTAAGTTATCTGTAAGCAAGACATTGCTTTAATTTATTTTCAAAGAAAATATTATGAATTTTTCTAGGCATATCCCATAATGGAATGTTTTAGAACGACTTAAAATGCACTTAGCATGCGTATCAACAAATCATACCACAAAACTCTGGACGCGCTATACCTAATGAAATGTTTTGTAATTGAGGAGTGTGGATTCTTTTAATGACGGAGATGCTATGGTGGAAGGTGTTATGGGTGGAAATTTTTTCACAATGCGTAATTATTGAAAAATATACGTATCGGCAATATCAAGGTAGTCATGGAGATGAGCAACGTGAGCTCTCGAAAATAGGTTGCTAGCTAACAAACAGTAGTAAGCAGGCTATTTCGATCAGAATAAAACAATAGTGCTGTACTTAATGTTTTGGCCAAATTTTCCAACAATTTTGATAATAAGCATGCAGTTATGGAGCTTAGTTTCTGGGAAACATCGTACTAATCATCACTTTTTATGTTCTACAGCTTATCCGAAACTACAACGCTACCATCCACATAGGAAAAGTATTTCATAAAAGTCTGAAAAAAGATGCAATTCTGGGAATATAGATCCTATTAACCATTTTTCTTTCTGGCATGGCAGTCATTTTTCTTAAATGTGCCATTTTTCTTCATTTCATATATTAATATATTTTTTTTTCCTACCATAAAAAATATATCATAGAAGAATTTGTAGTCATAGAAGTATGATGATGTCGGTTATAAGTCGTATTTATCCTCCGTCTAGCCTAAGCTTTTTAATCGAAACATACACTGAGCTGTAGACCAGTGTATGATTCGATTTCTTCTCAAGCTTGGCTAAATTATATTTAGACTAGGGTATGTAAATCCCTTGTCATTTTTCCTGCTTAAATAAAAGAATTTCGAATTTTCAAATTGTTTCCGCTTTTAAAACACTTTTATTTATCGCTAACATAAAGTCCGTTATTCATAAATAATGTCTTGCTGATTTTCAAAGGAAAATGGAGAAAAGGTGTGGTGAAGCATCCGTTCGCCGAGAAAATCTTTGATGGTTTCGCTAATGAGTGAAACTGTCAGGCGCATCAAACATATGGCACAGGGAGGAATGTTAAATTAAACTGGGTAGTACACATTGATTTCTATTCATGCAGCTCACATGGTATACATCTTATATGTTGAAACATGCGTGTATATACATTCATATACACAAATATGCTTATACGCAATGGGATTCACCTCTATCTCTGGCCGCGTGTCTCTGCGTGTAATCGTACGGTGAGTGAAACGACGTATACCAGGACTCATTTCTTTTGATCTGCTCACTAAATGAACTCGAAGGCACAAAGTGTGGGCGTAAAGACCAAGTACGTTTACTGCGGTATAAACTTCTTTTTATTTTGTTTTCATTTGTGTTTTATGATACGGTTGATGTTTACTTTCTGGTGATTACAATATCTGATCTAGGATTCCTCCGGATAACTTGCATATTTACATTCGGTTATATTTTCATATGATTCTGTTTTTAGACAATGTTGCGATTCATCAATAAATATTTATTGTAATGACGATTCCGATGTATACAACAAAAAATAACACGTTAGTAGATGAAATTGTTTTAATTTTGATTGTAGAGACAATCAAAATTAAACAGATATTGTTATTTAATTCTTAATACTATTGTTCTTAATTCTCCGCAACTCTGAATCTTAGTTTTATATAATTTATACCAGGACATTGTTTTCCTTATTCTGTAATATTTATTATAGATGAACAAATTTGTGCAATGTTAACGAATGCCCTTATTAGCAGTTGGATGAATTGCCATCAGACAACGTTAAACAAAGAGAAACAAATATGAGACTTCGATTTAGCGATTACCTTGATATGTATTAAGATCAGCGTATGTGAATGTATTCAGAAGCGTACGTTCCAGAGCGCTGCATATGTCGAAAGGATGCAGCATAGCATACCCGACTATCCATTGAAACTTCCAAGGAAACCATCCATTAAGGAAACAATGAGAATGTTAAGTCGAAGCTGATATATTCCTGTTAGCTGCATCAGATTGGATAACAAGGTGGTCTGTTTGAGATGATTAGATGGCACTTTTTGCTAGAGTTCAACACAGACTGACATTGTCGAAAATGTTTCTAAAGGAAAAAACAATCACATCGCTGCTTGCCCCCTACAATATATGATACATTCTGGAATCAAATAACATATGCACAAAAACAATGATTCAGCCAATTCTAGCTTATTGTTTTCCATTGAGGATGACAATCTCCTCTACTATAGCTTAACAACTGCGAATTCTTGAAAGAAATTCACAGGAAGTGCCTCTCGAAATAGAGGAGGCTAAACGAGACACATTTTAACGATTTCCGAAACGTAGTCCTTTACAGAAAGGAAATGATAAAAATTCTTGAATGGAAGCAGCATAAAATGGCTAGACAACTGGGCTGTTAATTCGGAATAGATAGAAACCTTTCCCGCCCAAATTATTTACCCCCCAGCCCCACAAGTTTACAACACGTTTTCCCTGCTTCTAATATTGACCATTCTCTGTAGAAAAGAAATTGCCGAATAAAATACGATATAGATTAAGGAATTCCTTAATTTGATATTGATTTCGCTCCTACAGGATCAAGTAAAATAATTAATCTACTCTTAAAAACAATTATCCTACAGATTATTTGTTCGATACGTTTTTAACTGTCAAAGATTAGAGCATGTTAAGTCTCAACACCGATGTGTTACCAGACCTCCATAAGTGAAAGAGTTCACAATTTGCCTAGTGGCGCTACTGTAAAATTTGACGTTGTTGATATTTGCTTATGACAATTGAAATTGGAACAATTCTCGATATTTGTCTAAAACGTGCAAATTATGTTTTGAGTTAGCAAGAGCGTGCGGAATCCTTGTGACAATATTATTAGTAAATGTTGTGTGTCGGTACCCATTAGTTATAACCAATTTAAGAAAGTAAAAAGGCGAAGAATGTATACTGTATCAAAAGGACCTAGTAAAATAGTAGCGCAAAGTAGAAGAGGCAAGTATAAATGCCGCATAATTGATTGGATTTGTAGTTTTATAGTTCTAACGTATAAATCGCACTTGACAATGTGTGTTAATATGTCCAAAATTTTTATTTACAGGAATATCGCAAAATTACGAAAAACTGGAAACTATAAAGGCAATGGGAAGAAAAGCGGCCGAATCTGGAAGCCAGGAAGATTTCAAGTAAGCCATATTTAAATTGAGGTTATTCTTGTTTCGTAATAGATTTCTCTGCACTTTTTCCTATGGTATAACTCGGCAGCGGGATGCTGTTTAGCGAGGTTTATAAGTATCGTTGGTCCTGGATTTTTTTAAATCATGTTATGAGATGGATTTTCATTAAATTTTAATTATCTATTTGTAAATGTTTCTAAACTCATCGACATTATCATATTTTTTTTTAGTGTTCCTCGACCTGTTTTCCAATCAAGACGGGCCGTCGTTCAGTACAAAACTAATCAAGCGAAAGAGAAGACGTTGTCTCCCCAACATGAAGAGATAGTGAAATACATTAATGAATGTGAGTATTCGTATATATTAACTTATAAAATCAAAATTTATGCAGTGAATAAATTCGTTGACACTATTCGAAATTAAAGAGCCGTTCTTATTTTCTTTTCCTGCACTTTCCGAGCTTTTCACACTGCGGGTGTAGTTAAGTTAGTTGTTCTAGAAATTCAAAAATAAACACAACAACAAAAACATCGATTACTATTACACATGACCAACGTCTTCCGGTGTAAATGTTTAATAATTTATAGGTATTGAACGACAGTACAGACAATAAAATCTGTTAAACTAGACTACTATTCAAAAGAGGAATATGTCGATGTTTGTATCCTTATCTCAAAGTTTATGTGCCAAAAACACGAAGACGTGCTGTCTACTTGCACTTCTGTTTTACACTTCTATTATAGCTACTACTACTACTACAAAATAAATAGAAGAGAAATTCAAGTGATTATTCTGAAATCGGTAAAGTTTCTATAAAAATAATATATGAAACGGTAATATAAAGTACAATATATAAATTTTTCGGGCTCTTCGCGGCATTAAAGATTCGGAAGCGATTCCAAAAGAAAAAAACAAAACGAGAAAACATGAAACAAAAAGTTCAGGCTGCGAAAAAACAAACATTTTCTAGCTTCCATACAACCTAGTGCAGACCATAACGAACATTATGATTGCAATTTGTAATCTGAGAGAGACTGTCGTCGTCGTCCTTTAACAACTTTTCCCTAAACTAAAATTCTGTGTTAAAAATCATGGCTCTGGTTAGTCTTGTAGCTGATTATTGTCAGAAATATGTTAGTCTGATGGAATAAGTACGATTTTTCTAGAGAAAATGGGATCGGGCACGCACTGAGTTACACAGGATGTCTGAAACAGATTGGAAACACTGCATATCGAACTATAGACTTTATCAAACTGCCAAATGGGAAGTATTGATATTTTCATGTTGGAGCTTATTAAAAATAACTCTTGACTGAACTCTGACTGTAAGCGAAAATCCTAGGATTCAACTTTACAGACAACATCGAGAGGTCTCATCACGGGCTTCATATCACCCGAAATATTCGTGTATTCAGACATGACATCGTGCATTTAGACATCTATTCGGTTGGTGTCACGATTATAAACCATGTATAAAAATGATACCCCGATAAGAAGGTTCTGTAACAATTGTAACTTATGTCAATAAGTAGTGATACGTTTAAGTTAGATTAGAGATATGCTTTTCTATTGTATGTTGGAATTTGGATCAGAGATTGTTAGAGTATTTTAATTAGATTTTGAAACAGGAAGTTGGAAGCCATGGTCCTTTTACGTTTTTTAATTACAAAATATGTACTAAGATTTATTGGGTTTCCCCCAATTTTTCGAAATAATAAGAAATAGTACTAATTTCCATTAATTCTATCAGATAAGTTTTTTCGTAAATTTGTGCGAATGATGTCTTTCTAATTTGAGTTATATTTATATCAGGAATTTTTTTCAACTTCTTCCATTTGTTTAATTTCCTGCTATCATATATTATTGTTAATCAAGCGCATTTGAATTTGATAATAATGACGTCTTCATGCTCCACCATGACAAAGCGTCCAGCCGCACGGCATTCGACGTCAACAACTACCTGATCTACAGCCAGGTCATCGTGGAGCCTAAGACTTCTTACAACCCTGAGTTGGCTTTCTAGGATTTTTGTTGTTCTCCCGACGAGAGAGCTCATGCGGAGAACATCCAAGCTCACGTTTCAAGGCTCTAGGGAGGTATTCGAGGAGGTCGGGAGTGTTTACCAACTGTAGCAGGATAGCCTCAGCAAGTGTATTGATACACAAGAGGAGACTATTTTGAAGAATTTCAACCATTTTAATCAATCGGTAATAAGACGAGGATCCTGCTGGGACGAAGTTCATGATATGACACTTAAGCACCAAGTTAGGATTGTTATGGTTGGAAATCGGAAAGTTCCAGATTTTCAGTGTTTCTCGAGTCAGAAGTCGTTAGAGTGGGGTACTTATGTGGTAAAAAAAGATAAAATGCTCTTTACGATGCCGTTGAAGAACTGAATAACAGGGGAAATAAATTAGAAAGCCAAAAAAACCACCTGTCTACATAGTTTTGTGCTCAGTAAAATACAGAAATAAGTACTTTTCCAAAGGGGAATGAGAATCTGATAAACGTTAGGAAGCGAATGCAATGCAAAGTCAATATAAATTCTTAAAAACAATACTCGTAACTTTACAAAGACTACGTTGGAATATATAAAATTACTGCTACTATAGATTACTGCCTATAATTGCTACTTAGTTTTTCACGAGTTCAAATAAATTTTGCAAGATTTTATCCAAAGCACTTTCTCCTCCTTGAAAACTAGGACGGGAAGCGGACAAAATCTTCAGGGGAAATCGTGATACTATTTATAAGTACCAATTTCCCAGCTTATAATGGTAGTCTTGCGATAAGTGCAAAGTGTCTCGTCGCACGACCGAGAAATCTTTACATAAGAACGAGTCGCATGCAATAGCTTCCCTCCGTTTGATTCGGACCGAACGGAATACTTCGAGTCATGCTGAAGATGTCGCATAGTCGGCGACTGTTTGGCTGTTTTCCCGAGTTCCATATCCCAGAAGCGCTTTCGAGACTGAGAACGGATTTCTGAATGGCCGAAAGCTGCGATATACAGTCTTCTTTTCGAATTAGCTGACGGCTACATAGATCTATTTCCAGGAGCCGCTTTAGGAAGCTGTAATATCCCTCTTCGTTTAGGGGTTTGTAATGACGCTAATAGGCAGAGTCAGAATAAAGTTTGTGCCCTCCTTAAAGTTTGGTTTGCAGTGATAGTTTGCTTCTTGGACATAAAAACAAAGTGGAAAAAATAGAAGGACTGAATTGCCATATCTTTCATCGTGAAATACGCCGGTTGCAACATGCCTAACGACCAAGTTTTCTACCTGACTATTGCGCCGCAATAACTAATGACGATTCGTAACGGAAGCAATCTAAACACGCTAAAGTGATGAAGTGATTTTACCACTTGAACTAAGAAGATTAAAGAAAGTTATGTCCAAGATGATCATTGCGCATATCAAAAGTTGCCTTAAATGCAAGCACGTGCACGGAAAACAATTGTTCGTTTTCTCTGTAATTTTATGCCAATAGCTATAGGCAGCGCCTTCTTTGCAGTTTTGATAGGCATTTCCGAATGGACGTTCATGTACACATCCTACTACTTTTGTAACTATCAATAGCCACCAGAGTTCCATCATGTTGTATTATAAAAACGGAGTTAACTGCTAATTGTGGCTCTGCAACAGAGCCTGCTCGTTACTAAATGCGTTGTATATTTACATATTAATACAGTGAATAAGTACAATCATATGGAGATAAATTGCTTTACTTTTGCAAACCTAAATGTGCTCAACGTTTCGCAATGTCACGCTTTGAATAATTTTTTGACACTTGTTTTGCAAATCACATCTTTGAGCATTATCCATGGAAAGAGCACTTCATCATTTCTTTGTTAAATTTTGAATACTTCCTTTGTGGTTGGCTAAATACGAGATCGTCCATGAATGGTTCCATGCGAGTCATGTTTTATATCCCTAAATCACATAGTAATATCGCTAAAAAACAACGATCGGGTACTCTAATACGGAATTAATGAATGAATTGGTCTGAGACGAGATTCGATTTATGCTAATTCCATGTTTTAGATCGTTTTTTAATATTGACAGGATTCTAGCAATAATAGTAAAGGCCCTGTCCCACCACGTGGAACACTTTCTAAGTAGCCTTTTGGTTTAAAGAGATGAGCTGCGCCCAGAACTCATTAATCCTGAAATTTCAATGTTCGTTGAAGCAAAGATATCAGGAAATCTTCATATACTATATATTGAGGTATCTGTAATTCTAGATACGAAGAATTTTCCTTTCAACCACGCCGGGGAGGTGTTAGAATACAATGCAAAAGCCAAATGTGTGTTTTTAATAATTATTTTAAATTATAATCTACTAATGATTAATTAAATGACAATTTTCGTAAATTGAAGTTGCGAAAAAAGTTGTGAGTTACTCCAAAGTGGACAATTCACGCGGAAGAATCTTTAAGCAAGCTCCACATGGATTTAACGGAATAAATATTTTGCAAGCACGTTTTGAAAAAATGCTAGAACATCGATATCGAGCAAACAAATTTTGGTATATTAGGTATTCATTTTGATATATCCCAGTTCAGTTAAAATATTCAAAAAAGCATAAAGATAATCAATGTTTAGTACTTACATTCATGTTGGCAAACGGAGAAAAATGGCGTCGATCGGCAGTTTGGTCCGAGAAAATTCACACTTGACATTTCCGCGCGTATTATCAACCAATCGAGCAAGGTCAATTATCAACCAATTCACTTCAATACTTTACACTATAATGACTTTTGACTGCAAAAATAAATTATTCGAATTGACAAAACGCGAAACCGGAACATGAGAACGTCTAAACGGTCGGAAGTCCAAATGCGCAATGGGAGCCGATTGAATAGGTCTAGTTTGGATGCAATGAAAATACCGGTATTTGTCTCGAGTGGTAATAGTTTAGACACACGATATGTATCTCGGGTAGCAATAGTTTAGACACATACCTGCATACAAGCTTTGCATTCGATACACATTTCACAATGAAAATTTTCGAATAAAGATGATCGTGTCCATATATGTTGAATGGTATTTGTTATAACACGATATCCTTGTTAAACTAAGGATGTTGGCTGCGATATTTTGAGATGCTTTATAACAGTTGATAAAATTTATCGAAAACTTTTGTAGAATAATGTCGAAGAATGTTGACATAAAACACGTTTCCATCGACAGCTTACACGCATAATGTTGAGAGCAACATTTGTTGCAGCAATGGATTTGCAAATGTTGACTGATCTTCCTTTATTATTTAGTAGGCAAAGAAGTATTGAGTTAGGGTTAATAAATTATGTAATTTGCTTATTTTCTTTTTTCACCTACCGATCATGATAATTACCAAGCCCACCTGCAAAATATGACATTCACCTATCATACTTCGTCAGCTCAAACCAATAGGAATCATCTGGAAAGGATGATTTTCATTACATCAACACCAACTTAGAATTAAAAATATTATTTACAATGCACTGCATTAAATAAATATTTAAATATCATTTAAATACTACCCATGAATTCAATAGATATTTTATATGAATTTTACTTGTATTTTAGAAATTCTAATTGACCCATAAACGGATACCTGTTTTCCTTCTGACCTTCCGTACGCCGTAAAACCAGTACAAAAACGTACTTTTAAAGTTACTTTGGAACAAAATTTTTCATTTCATTTCATTTAATGTTGGCTTTCTTTAGAATCGTCGCAATATTCGTAAAGACATTCGAATATGATACTGCTGCTCTTCGATTCTGCTCAGTGCCTTTGTTATATATATATATATATATATATATATATATATATATATGTATATATATATATAAGAAAAATTAAATGCAAATAACTAAAAATCTTCGTTTCCTTGATGTGTTTGTGTCTTTGCACCTTTACAATTTCGTTTTTCATTTAATAATTTTGCAAACAAACGCTAATCTATTTTATTTAAATGAAATTATTGTTTAAATGAATTTTGTTTAAATGAATTTTGTTTAAATGAATTTGTTTAAATGTATATATATAATTTTGTTTAAATGAATTTTGTTTAAATGTACAGTAGCGGCCAAAACAAATCTAACTCAAATCATTCTCACGATATTAACCAGCAAAAGTCCAAAATTTTAATTGAGAGTAAATTATTTTTATTTCATTATTGCTTTACAAACCTTTTAAAAGAAAATCAAACACAATCTTCAAGCAATCTTTCGTTTTACGTACAAAATTCAATTAAATTTACGAAAACTAATTTTTTGATGGGACAAAACAAATGCAACTTCGTGGTTTTTTTTTAATTATTAATAAATTAATTAATATTTTGTGGCGAATCCATTATTTGTAATGACAGCTCGGCACCTGCGAGGCATAGAGTCAATTAAATTATCAATTATTGTTTGTGGGATCTCATTCCATACTCTTTTAATTTCTTTAAACAATTCACTTTTGTTACTAATATTTTCACGCTGTATTTTCTTTTTAGCAATTTCCCATAGATTTTCTATAGGGTTCAGATCGGGTGACTGGGCTGGCCATTGTAGTACCTGAATTCCACTCTCGTTGAGCCATTCTTTCACAGTTTTCGACGTGTGCTTCGGGTCGTTGTCATGTTGGAATGTCCATTTCAAGGGCATATTCCACTCCGCATACGGTAACATAACCTCCTGCAGTATGGATTTGTATTGAAAACGGTCCATTATACCATCTATTTTGTGAACTGGCCCTACACCCTGCCCTGACATTGACCCCCAGACCATTACACACCCTCCGCCGTGTTTAACGGTGCCTTTGCAAAATTTTGCATCCAAGCGCTTTCCTTTAGGACGCCTTACACGACAAATTCCGTCCGATCCTTGCAAATTGAACTTGCATTCATCGCTAAAAAGAATGGTCCTCCATTTTCGAACAGTCCAGTTAATGTGAGAACGTGCAAAAGCTAACCTTCGCTTTCTATTTTTAATTGAAATAAAAGGTTTCTTTGCTGGCCGATAACAAAGCAATCCGAGCTCCACTGCGCGTCTTCTAACGGTTCTTTGCGATACATTTAAATCGAGATCTTTTAGTAGCGTTGTGGATGAGACAAACGGATTAATTTTAATTTTCTTGGAAATCAGATTGTCCTCTCGTTCAGTTGTTTTTCTTGGTCTCCCCCCTTTATATACAGTTTCAACACTCCCGGCGCGAAGATATCGAGCTATTATTCTGGAAACAACCGATTTTTCTATATTGTATTTCTCGGAAATAATCTTTTGAGATACACCACTCTTAAAGTCCTTTATAATTAATACTTTTATATCCACACTATGCTCTTCATTTGCCATTTTCAGGTTTTAAAGTTTTTCGGTGGTAAAAATAGCTTTACACTACGAAGCGACACTTTCTATTAGTAAATAATGCACACAACTATCAGCTACAATCTAACTAACCTAAATAATAATCAGTTACATGGCAAAAATTGCAAAGTGATTTCGAGAAAAACTGTTATCAAACCGAGTTGCCAGAGTTGCATTTGTTTTGGCCGATACTGTATATATATGTATATATACATTATTTTTTTTCAAAAATTCACAAAATTCATTTAAACAAGAATTTCCTTTAAACAAAATGGATCAGCGTTTGTTTGCAAAGTTATTAAATGGAAAACGAAATTGTAAAGGTGCAAAGACATCAAGGAATCGAAGATTTTTAGTTATTTTTATCTACTTTTTCCACCCTCTTGTTTTTTTTGTTTTTTTTTTTTAATTTTGAATTCAGAAGAAAATTTGAGTAAATTAAAAAGCAAAAGAGATAATCACTTCTTTATTAAAATGTACAGTTTCAGTTTGATTAATTAATTTTAATTTTTTAAAATTCAATATTTAAGTAACAACTAACGTCTTGATTGTTTCTTTATTACTTCCAATATGATATTTGTTATATGCATTCCGTATAATTTGGTTTTTAAGATGAGGCTAAATTTCATGTCTCAATGCGGCGAGCTTTGTTTGAAATTTTAAAGTAACCCACAATCTATTATCATGATATGTTTATGAAGTGAAACTAATCAAATGAAACCTCTAGTTTAGCGTTATCAGCGATAAACACAACATTGTTCCTTCAACTTTATTTTGTTTTATATCTACTCTAGCTTAAAGAAAATCCCTATAAATTCATAACGACTGCCAAAGGTGACTGATAGGATCCCATCTTCATCAGTGTTGTTTGCCGTCATTCTTGGTCTTCCGTCTATTCACGTTCATCTTATGTTTCGTATTATGTCGCAGAGAAAGTCATTCATTTGTGAAATTTCTTAAGCGATTAAATCCTATTATGTTTAAAGTTTACCTTTGTTTCGTTTCGTTGCGAACAATAAAGGGATTCTCTACTCTACCTCATTTCGGTGGGGCGAAACGAGGCTAGTGTCATTGCGGACAGAAATTATCAGTTGAGTTTTTTTCCACCATCATTGTGATTTGAAATTCAAAAACTGAAATGTACTATACGTTGGATTGTATGTTTGATTTTATGTTCATGGGACTAGAACGGCAATAATCGATTTCTAGTCTTTCAAGTGAGAAAATTTAAATCTCCTTGGTCGAATAACTTATCCATTGCAATACATGTGCGAGAAGGAAGACACTTTCTTTTGTGCAACTGTAGTGCAAATACTTTACGATAGGTATCTTCTATAGACTCGAATGTCTGTCTTATCTTCCTGAAAATGTTTTCTTTCCTACAAACATAAAATCCTTGGGGGTGTATTGCAAGGATGCCAAAGTATGTACTCAACACTATTTGTTGAGAAACTGAATAACATGACAAAGTGAATATTTTGCACTTCCATATGAAGCTAAGTTAAAATCAACTATTTTTAAAGTTTTTAAGCGCACTTACGTGTAAGTATTGCTGCACATGCCTTATCGTTTCGTTTAGTACTTCAGTCGCGTGTTGAACTAAAGAATTTTCATTTATTTTGTATACCGAATGTTAAGTTCTGTTTTCAATTCATGGCCACCGGGTTTAGTTGAATTTTTGCTTTTGCAGGATTCGCGTGGAAGCGATAAGCGCTTGAACATTTTAAACCTTTAAACTTTGAAATAAAGCTAGCATTATCAATGGGCATACTTGAAGAGAAAACATAAGATTAAACCTTTCAAAATACCCATGATGCCCTTATCTGTCGACATCAATATTAAGCTTCAACTACGTGATTACATTCTCCTTGCCTCTTTATTTTCACTCAATGTTCTTTTGCGATCGAATCCTAGATATACGCAGTGATGACAAAACACTACAAAAACTTTTGCTCGACTCTCCTCTCTGACAAACTTACATGCCCGCTTGCCTTCATCCTTTCTATGAATATAATCGATAAATTTGCTAAGGACTACGTTAACTTGTTTGCTTGGCTCGCTTCTTTGCAATAAAGCAAGGAAAAGTAAAGCAGAGTAAAGTATAAAAGTTCAACATCATCTTCTGCTTCCGTGCACATCGATTTAAATTTTCACCGTCGTAAGTTTTCTTCTGGAGAACGATAGCGTCGGTAGCAGTAGCAACAGTCGAAGTAGCAGTTAATACGCTCAATTACATCTAAACCCTTCTTATAACTGTTAACTCTGTTGCAAATGAATGAACCTTAAGATCTCGCCTACTAATTTCACTTTTTGAATTTGGAACCTATGCTCAGGGAAAATGCCAAACAAGGGTGGGAAAAGTGTACCTTTGATATTGAAATTTTGATAAAATGTTTTAATTTGTTCTACTGGGTTGCTTTGTAATTATGTTGATAATATCTTTGGCTCAGAAAACGCAGTACTGTTGTGATGTCTGGCAATCGGAGAAATTAGTCACATTGTATGTCCTTTAATTTTAAATTTGTTTTATTGCGTATTATAGGATTCGATGGCCTTTTTTTTATTTACAGCATGGAATATGATTGTTGCACATAATCCGTATGATTCGCCTGCCATTTCTGAGAGAAACTGTGGTAAGTTTAAATTTTGAGTTAAGTATTACATGTTGTAAACTGTAACGTGTCTTGATTTGGTCCTTTTTTCTCACAGACTCGCCTCCTACACTCGATATGCCAGCTGCTTCGACGCATCAAAGCGTAACACCATTGCCAGGATCATCGAGTGCTGCATTTTATTGTATCGAACCACCTAGCCCTGTGCTTAGTGATTTTAAGCCATTTGATTTAGAATCGTGGTGGGGTAAACGTTTATTTAATAACATTACAAAAAGTTTATGAAGTTCTTCTGTGTGCTGTTCAGCCGGTAGAGATCATATCGATGGAAATTTTAGTGGTAATGAGTACAACTACTCCTTCATGAATTATTCAGAGGACTGTTTATCACATCTTACCTATCTTGTTGCGTAAAGTGCTAAAGTTATCAATTATCCGTGATTTATTGCCTGTAGATGGGTAAACGCATAAAAAGTACCATTGGTAGTGATGATTTAATGAGTGATTGTAGTTGCCAGCCTAATGATTATTAGTAAGTAACGAATTGATTTGTGCAATACACAAAAAAGATACATTGAAACAATGAAATAGTTAAAGTATTCAAAAAAATATTTTGTTGCCGAAATGTAGTAATGAGTAGTGCTAATCAGATGCAGGTCGTTTGAAATTTTACGACTACATTGAAAATAGAATTTCAATTTTGATATTATTCGTTTAGAGGTAAATCATATGAAACTCAAGTGAAATTGATTGGTTTTTGTAAAAATAGATATATGTAGTACAAATTTATGAATAATATGGTAAATAAAAAGGCATTAACTGCTATATGGGAAGCATTTGTCTCAATTATATTTGCGATCCATATGAATCCATATGAATAAAATGGAAAATGTACTTAAACTACATTGCGACTATTTTTCGATTTTGAATTACGCTAGTTGGAAGGTACACTTTAGGGTTTTACTTTCGGATACGTCTTAGGCTTAATTTGGTCGGCGAATGCTGGTTTATGCATGTAGATGTACATGAAGCTTACATTATCTCTATAAATCTCTGGACTTGTGTATCGTCAGTACAAATAATTAATTATTGTTGACCAGTTTCGTTCTTTTATCCAATCCGTTTCAATCTCGCATTTAATGTCAATGTAGACATGTCAATATCTTTAACTATTGTTAGTTCTCGGGAGGAGTTCGAGAGGGGCTTACTGTATCTACTGATGAAAGTAAATCAAGGTTAGTTTTCCGCGTCTAAATGCAAAAACGATCTCTTCTCAAATCAGTCTGATCTTCAAGGATTCGCAACACTGAATGATGTTCAATGGGCATATGACTACTTTTGTACGTCCTATAAAATTTTGCCAAAATATTAACAAAGGATTAAAGCGTATGCTAACGTGACTATTGGCTAACTGAATGCGCAAAAGTAACCCTAAATTAAAATTATTTTAAATTAATTGAATTAACGCGGAGATTCACACGTCGATAGCGTACTAAAATTAGGTTGAATTTGATCGTGTTGGGACGAAGTCAAACTATCTATATGTGGCTGAACGGCTCATAATTACAAATAAATTAAATTTTTATAAATGTGTTTCCTTAATTTCTCTTTTCTGGACAACCCTATAATTGGAGTGCCTTTCGTACATATAAATTTAACAGCTTGTGCTTCCTGTTTAAGGATTTTCAGTTGGTCAACCGGCAGTTAACTCCAGTTAATAATATAATATGTTCAACTAATATGATTAACCTTCATAATCTTGAATACCAGCCAATAGTGGCTCTTTGTTTCTGGCTATCATTTGCACCGTTTTTACTGAATAACTATCCCGATGGTCTTTTTTTCGGAATCTTTTTATTTTTTTTATGATCCCATTTCGTTCAATGAGACCTTTCTTTTTTTTAATGTTGAGTATTTTGTTATCTTCAGATTTGTTATATTTCAAACTTTGTGGAAGCTCTCGGTTTATTTTAAGCATTTTATCTATACCCTGATTGATTTTGAATTTATTTAATAGTTGTTTCAACCATTCATTTTCGCAATAGCTTTATGTTTCCATATTTGATTGCTAATTTACATGATTTCTTTTGTTGCTTTTTCGATGCTTTAATCTCAGTACGTCTCTTGAGGGTGAGCTCTTCCACGCAACTATTTGATTTGTTAGCTTCGTTCCATTGATGGTGGGAGTCGTCCGATTAGCCTTGCTTTTGCAGCGGCAAAGCAACCCTTATCCGATTTACTAGAATAACCATGTGAAACTCATCAGCTCAAGTTATGGTCAACTAAAACTGATATAAAAAAAAAATTGAAAAAAAAAAAAACGGCTGTATGATACAGAGTGACCGGCTGGCGTCGCTTCTGTTTATTTGACAATAGAGTACATGCTCAGAACTCCTAGTAGGTAGGCTCTCAATGCAAGCGGCGAGCTGCTTAATAAATCTCGTAAAATTGCACAGTCTTTGCAGAAGATATAGTATTAAGTGACGCTCCTTAAAAAAGCTACAAAAGAATTCTGAGTGCGCCAGTGGAATCATTAGAAAAACATATGGACAACTTCGTATACATTGGGACAGGGTTGATGCGACACGGAAATGAAAAATGAGATTAAGCGACGAGTTAATCTCGCTATAAACGCTAATAAGGAATAAATTCAGTCTAATTTTCTTGGCTACGCTACGAATTATACAATTTATATCTAATGGTATAAAGATAAAATGAGAGTGAATAATGCAACTACGTATGAAATTGATGCATGTAATTCTTAACGACGTTCGAGAAGAAAAACGATGTTCTAATTTCTGCTCTTTGAATTTTATTCAATTATGTACAGAATTCTCTAAGCCATCTTTAATAGGAGTTCATTATTGAAACCTGCCAAAAATTTGATGTTTACTAAATTTCGTAATCAAGCAGTTTCCCTCCTCCTGTCAGTTAATATGACCATTTCTGAGCGCTCATTATAGTAAACAAGGCAAGTTAAAGTTGTGCATTCGACTTCACTATCGTACAAAAAACTGGAGAAGAAGGGATGACTCTCGGGGGAAGAAATGGCGGTTTAAATGGAGCAATCACGTCATTTGAAGAATCTGGTTCAAGTGTATTGGTCGATATTCAAGCCACGCTCTGTGATTTGCAACAAAACTTAAGTGAATCGCAGAAGCTGGAACGACATCTTAAATTGGCTCTCGACGAGGAAACAAATCGAAATAGTCGATTGCAAGACAAGCTTAAACGGGAACGTAGTCGAAATGAAAAATTGTTGGAAGTCATGAAAGGTGTGGATTCATCATCTTCAACAACACCTCGTGCATCGGATTCCCATCGATTTGATCCCATGCAAGAACGAGAAAGCCTCTTGGAAACGATAAGTCCAGTATTGATGCAATATAGGTAAACATTTTAAGTACATAAGTACGTGTTGAAAATAGTCAAAAGTTTTGATTTTCTTTGTCAACATTACTTCTGTTCAGGTATGATGAACTCGCACTTTCACACAAACGTTGTTTAAAAATTTTGTCACGTAAGGAGAGCCTGCTTAAAACCACTCTTAGTGAAAAAGAAGTCATACAAGCCAAGTATGACGATTTATTTATGAAACATCAAAGGATGCAAAAGAAAATGGAAGCACTGTGTTGTAAATATTTAACATTACAGGCAAAGAAAGCGGAAGAGGTACAGCAACTAATTAAATTTTCAACGAATAAAAACTAAATAACTAGATTGGTTCCTGAGCTCAATTTCTGCTACAATTTCTTTCAGATAGTACATTTACGTGAACTTTTAAATTACGCCATTAAGTTACTCTTGAAGGCTGAAAAGTATGGATGATATGTGATCTGAATATAAATAAAAATGATTAAATTATATAATTATTGAATTTAAGTCAATTCGGAACTGTAATGCTTATAAATAAATATATGCCCTTAAAATGTAAACGTACAACGTTAAGGCCACCGTAAACTATTGTCCCGGAAATGCATGGTATAATAGGATCAGTCAACTAATAGATTACCATACAGTCTAGCGTTTTAAGTGGAATTGTCTATCAAATATGTGTAATAACTTTTCGTTGCAAATGTGTTGTATAATGAGTAATGAATATACTTCAATCTTTTGATTAGAAGTGCGAGTCCTATCTTCTTCGAACGTGTGATTTGACGGTGAGGCTTTATTTGTATCCGTAGCTAGTCTGTTGGCAACGATTTCTTCCTGGTGATGTTCTTCCACATGGGTGCTCATTACCCATTTGGTCATAAACCAATATATTACTAGAAGCAACCTGGAAGGTGATCTTGCAAGTTCCAAGTTCTTCGTTGCTTGTTCTTTTGCACTTTGCTGATCCTTAGAGTTTTTCCTACCTGTACGCTCTGGGTAATGTTCTTGTATTATCCACGTTTTTTTTAAGGTTTCGTTGCAGTTTGTCGTGGCTGTTGTTTGTGTGTCCTATGTTTATACCACCTAATGTGTTGGCTCTGAAAAACGTTCAACATGATTGTATTTTGCGAGGTTTTTTGAAATTTTGGATTGGTCGACTGATTAAGTCACTTTTGAATTCCCTGGCTTTTTTATTTTAAGCACTTTTAAAACTGAGCTTATTTCATGCACATGTTTGCGTTTTTCCTTAAGTTCAAGTTCAAGTTTGTTATTTCATCAGTCGGTTTTTGAAGTGAGATAGTGCTTCAATTGAATTCTGAGGAACAAAGAATTCCTATCTCAATTTTACTTTTCTGTTCCAATGTTTATATTGTCTCTCTTCTGTTCGTATTAGAGGGTAGCTTTTTGCATTCTGTCCAATTTATCTAACGAGTAATTAGTTATTTGTTTCACTCCCAGTGGAGCTGGGCAAGTTCTTTTTGCGGAGCAGAAATGGGTTGAGGTCTCTCAGGTTCACCTATTCTCATATGAAATTCTTCTGTCCTTTCGTAAAATGCAAAAAACGCCGCATAAAAGTCACATTTATTCAAAATGTGTTTCAATGCTTTCAAATTATATGTTGATTTTGCTATTCTAAGTTTTCCGCAAATCCGATTGCATAGCAATTATATTTTGAAATATACGTATTCTGAATGTCAGCCTCTTGAGTCTTTCTATTGAGCAAATTTTGTTAACATTTTCGATGACTCTTTATCAAAGTCGGGCTTCAATCTGATAACGAGTCTGTAGAATTTCAGCATTGGAATTATTTATCTATTTTTTTTATATATCCCTAAGGAAAGCATGATAATAGTACTGAACTGATTTTGTAGGCTGACTTGCATTACTCGTTTTTGAAATAATTATTTGGGAAAACCGAGTATGGAGCAAGTTGATGGTCACATAACCATTAAATAGAATTGAAGAGATGAAATGTCGTGTTAGCTATTAAAATATTCGATCTTTGCGGTTCCAGGCTAGCTTCTCTGATAGGTATGTGGGTCACTGGGAGTCCGAGTCAGGGCGCGCATAGGATTCATCTCCGTAACAACGTATAATATAACTCATTAATCATTACAGTTCGATGGTGCCTGTATTATATTATATCCTTGCCCAGTTTGTCAAGAGTATGGACTAAACACTTCCCTACTCTAAAATGCAAAACAGGTAGTTGGGATGGATGGAATTCAATTGAACCACTCTTGGGTTTTCTTTTCTCTTACGTTGTCAAACACGACAGTTCCGCATATTCAAGCATCTCCTAATATTTAAAGAATTCGATTAATAACCCTGATTTTGAATGGAAAAAGCTTACAAAAGTCAAATTAAAACATGACCAATTTGGTGATTCTTGTATGAATTAAATGTTAGAAAGTTTTAATACCGAGTATGTGGTTTCATTACGCTAGTTTCCAATCTCTGGCACGTGAATAATTTCAATGCGAGTTAAGTGAAAATCCCTCAAATAAAAAAGGGTCCTAACTTGATAGACGTGTATCGAAGACCTAGGTTTTGTTCTGTAATTCAGTGCCACGTAGACTGATTATAAATTCATAGAAATGGGTTAGTGTAAACGTCGCCAATTTTACTCAAAGTATAATTGATTGTTTCACAAAGAAAACACAAAATCAAAACAATATCGAACAGTTTGATGGACTATAACAAGAAAATAAAACACAAATAATCTTTACTTTTGCACAACACGTTCAATTCGAAAGTGCCCCACAACAACTTGATGGCCCATCATTTTTATTATGTCCATAATGTAAATTTTTGATGCAGAATTTTCATATTCACTCAAATTTAGCACCATATACATACTTCGCATTAAATTGGTCTCACCTGACCGATATAATATGATATGCTTTAAGTACGCTGATAGATATTATGAACAGATGCGCCTGCTCTATATGATTTCAAAACAGTATCCTTACTACGCGTTTTATCGTCTGTTTAGCATTGCTTCGTATTATAAAGAACTAAAAGTGCAAAACACAAAAAAATGGCGGAAGATAGAAAAATAATGGGCTGAACTGAAAACTTTTACCCATTTACACAACACAACAGCTCCATCACGTGAATCCACTTTGCTTTATTGGTAAAATATTACACTTAATTAATTTTTATCGGTCTAGCATTTTCATGTAAATAATTTAACAGAATCTGTAGTAGCAAGTTGGGATGACTGGCAAATAAGTAGAAATTTCAGTGGCCAATGAACTGCTGTTGGGCATCGTTTTACCACGGCTTAAGACCAAACAGCTTCGAACCCGCCATGACCGTCGAAGGGTGGAGATCGTCAATATATGAGAATTGGACAACTAAAGGACGCGGATACGAGATACTAGGTTTTGTCTACAGCCGAATGCCATTTAAGTTTTCACATAGCCTCGCTGCTAGTCGCGCCGCATTATCTTCCCACCCTGTTCTGCTGTTTCGTTATTTTTTCTTGCGAACACGCTTTGTGCACGAATTATGGTGTAATGAAATTTTATGTAGCACGCGAAAACTTAAAGAATAATGGCCAATTGCTTGGAAGAAGTCATTTGAGCAAAGTATAAATCACCATTATAGGCAAATATATCTGCTCGGGTTTTTCTTTCATCTCGGCGGAAAAGTTTTCTCCACATATTCCACTGTTATAAGTCAAATCGCGATGATGGGATGCAAAAAGATGGGTCTATTGGGGCAAAAGTAACAAGTTAAACTTATCCTTTTTCATTAAGCGCAAGTTTTGAACGTATACACTGTTCGTTATTTTAAAGTAAGTTCATTCGGTATATTTAACGTGAATGTAATGCAAGGAAAATGAATTAAAAAGTTGACCAATTTATATCTATTAGTCCTTATAAGCTTTCAAACAAACTCTATCTGAACGAGATAAAATGATAAGATAGGCAAAACTCGAAAAAAGTTTTCATAATTCAAAGGTTTGCATACTAATAAACAGAAAAGAGTTCAGGTTTTTCTTATTATTTAAATGCAGAAAAGGACTCATATAATGCAAGCATATTGTTTTATTTTCTCTTTATCTCTTATCTAGAGCCTGGTGCGAATAATAGTCAACATACACGAAATACAAGAGCACGTTAAAATTTACATAAAAGAATATTTATAGCAACATATTTTAAACGGAATTTAATTTAACAAATAAATGAATTTGTTTTTATAGCGGCACCACCAACAACGGGAGCTTTGCACATGCTATACAGTGGTTTTACATTGTTTGCTCTAGGATAAGATACATAATTTTAGTGCTTGGGTCTGCACACGGATGTGCCCGTGTAGATTGTATGAGAATGTGTGCTTGTGTGTGAATTAATTTTATCCAGGTTATAATATTATCAAAAATAAAAATGTTGTGTGGTCTTTACTTAAAATGTAGATTTAATGTCGCTGCGCTCGTTTCATAGGGGTAAATTTTGAATTGTGGTTCAAATGATTTTCACGCAATGAAAAGTATCACTAATGCTGTTAATTAGCGATGACTTTTTACAAATATTATCATAATATTAGCGAGTAAGGTGCTAATAAAGTGAATTTCAATCAAATTAGTCGCTATTAAATTGCATCGTATCATATCTTACAATACAAAGCACTCATTTATGTACATCTCATTTAAAACATTCAAAACTAAAAAGCGATACTCACAATATGTGTATACAGTATTAAGGATAAAGTTGATTGATGACAATAGATGGGAAGTTTTTTTTTGAGTTGGGAGATGAAAGCTAGTTATGCCATGTGTTGCGGGCGCCTTGTCGCACAAGGCAACTAGACGACTGACTAAAAACCTGCGGTCTTACATCGAGAACTTATGCTGTGATTTTTAAGAAGAAGTTAATCTGCGAGGCAATCTTCAAGCCGCGATACTGAATCGACTCCTTCTAATCGACGATCTTTCCTTCCACTTGGACAGAAATAATCCTGGGGGTCCCCTTGAGAACCTAGGGAACAGTTTTTTCGAGGACTTGAGCGAACCCAGGATTGATGATCTAATAGGTCACTCGATGCAGGATCATACCTAGTTTATGTTGTGCTTGCTTGGCATTGCGTCCAGCGAATAATGCCGCTATGTCTTCAGTATTGACGAATAAGCAAGGCTCATTGGGTAGCTACAATTTCAAAAGCTTATCATATCATACATTCCATAGGTTTACGCCGAGAAACGGACTTTGCGCAAAACCCGATGTTTCGTGCATTCGCGGTTGTCTAACCCCAATGTGTCATAGATAAGCGCGCACTTCTTGAGGTAGCCCTTGATTATCCGCATTATTATATTTCGCGCCCTGGACGTCATTAGCTCACAGGGATATTAGCCACCAAGCGGAAGTGAAGGATCCTTACGTCGAAGCACAATTAGTACGATGCCCATATAGAAGAGTGTTTGAGAGATTCTGCTCGCTGGGCCGCGTTACAAATTTAGTTTACCCGAATCGTAGATAATGTAGGCGTGAATACGTCTGACTGAGGAGATAGATGCCGTGCGAATGGTCTCGCAAAGCTTCTATCTGATGAGCTTCTCGAGCGGCTTCCCAGAGACGTTTTACAATCGTAAGCGCCGATATGCAGACGATAGCTTCAGGTTCTGCTTCCTTCCTACTCAGCTCAAGCCTTCTCCCAGAATTCCGTGAAAATACCTTTTTGCAGGCCTTGAATATCTTAGGTATCAGGACAGTGAAGAAATGAAGAACTACAAAACGTTTGTTAGAATGTCGAAAGGCCCGTGTGTGGATAAATACCCAACATACATCGTACATTTTCTGCCTCAAGCACAGAGCAGCTCTGAGCTGGCCGTACCATAGAGGAAGTAGGAAGGCCCTACGCTCTCATTTTTGTCCGAAATCACCAAAAGTAACGCACATTGACATAAGTTCACCACTTCTTATTTCAAAATAATCAGAGGTAGTATAAATGAATGGTCAAAAATTTCACCATCTGAACCACGGTTACAAACATTACAATATTTGCTTGCTTTAATGCAAGCATATGCTTTGTTTTCATTCGCATTTACTATCCTAATACTTAACGGGCTTGTTAACTCCACACGAACATCATTTCCCGACGAATTAAGCCCCGCCTATTCCACACAATTTTCACAGATGCTCGACTTCGGATTTAATTTGCTCGAGCCGAATGAACATGGTGAAATTGCAATCTGAAGCTGATCTCAAGGCTACACTAAGCTTATCAAATGTGTTCAAATGTTTAATTTCGTTGTGAATGTCATTAAGGAGCATATCCATATGCTTCATTTTGAATAAATTGCCACTTGGTTCATCAGGGGGAAAAAAAGGAGGAAACATACAGATATAGATATAATTTTTTAGAGCATCTCAATCAAAAAGTGGTGAAGAAGAACTAAACTTTACACTAAGCTACGAGGGTGGTTCTAAAAATTCACGGGGTAGAGTGTAAAGAGGAAGAAATAAAGCACAAAATTATGGTCGAGAGGTTTCTCATCTTAGTGAAGAATTTGAACACTGTCTCAACCTTAATTTTTTTGATACGAGGTGTGGCTATTAAATAACGGGACTGACGCTGCAGTGGAACGAGTGCGCATGCGCCAACCGGTATTGAACAACAGCTGTTTAGTTTGAGTCTTCCTCTACAGAATGCAGTTAGTCTCGTTTCTGTAAACAACATCGTTGAGACGTAACCTTCATTTACGTTAGTGTTGTTATTTGGTTTTGCCGGAAAAATGGTTAGCGTAATAATAGAGCAACGAATTGTTGTTAAATTTCACTTCAAACTTGGAAAAACCGCTACCGAAACTTATAATTTACTAAAAGAAGTGTATGGCAGTGAATGTTTATCGCGGACTCGTGTTTTTGAATGGTTTAAGCGTTTTCAAGATGGTCGACAAGACGTTGAAGATGATTCGCGGCCAGGTCGTCCTTCAACATCAAAAACGGATGACAATGTCGAAAAAGTTGCTAATTTGATTCGGTCTGACCGTCGATTAAGTATTCGTGCAGTTGCTGAAACTGTAGGCATTGATAAAGAATGTGTACGGCAAATTTTACGTGACAATTTGAACATGCGAAAAGTGTGTGCAAAAATGGTACCAAAAATTCTCACGATTGAGCAACAAGCAGCTCGCAAAAATGTTTGTACTGACACTTGGAATGCCATTGAAAATGACCCAAATTTATTGGAAAGGATAATAACATGTGATGAATCGTGGTTTTTTACTTATGATCCGGAAACGAACCGCCAATCTATGCATTGGAAGACCCCAACTTCACCGAGAGCCAAAAAAGCAAGAATGAGCAAGTCAAAATTTAAAGCAATGATGATTGTTTTTTTCGATATTCATGGGATTGTGTACCTTCACTGGGTTCCTGAAGGTCAAACAATTAATCAATATTACTACCTTGAGGTACTTGGTAAACTATGTGAAAGAGTAAGAAAAAAACGACCCGAAATGTGGAAGGACAAATCATGGGTTTTGCACCAAGACAATGCGCCAGCTCATTCCGCGTTATCTGTTAAGCGGTTCCTGGCCAAGTACAGCATCCCAGTGTTAGAACATCCACCTTACTCACCAGACCTAGCACCATGTGACTTCTATCTTTTCCCTAACGTGAAATCTGCATTGAAAGGCACGAGATTTGAAGCCGTAGAAGCTGTAAAAGAGAAAGCGGCAAGAGTCCTGAAGGAGTTGACAGAAGATGACTTCCAGCACTGTTTCAAACAGTGGAAAATTCGCATGGAGCGTTGCAGGAATAGAGAAGGGGTGTATATTGAAGGTGATAATAAATGATTATGTATACAATGAAAATAAAATTTTTTACAACGTCAGTCCCGTTATTTTATAGCCACACCTCGTATTGCAAATTTTTCTTCTACTTCTATCCAGAATTATTTCGTATGGATTTGATTTTAACATCGAGAGCAGGTAAGGAGAGGGCATAGCTGCTATATTTAGGACTTAAGTTTAGAAGAGAGAGGTGTACTTTTCCGAGCTGCCTTCTATCAACTCGTACCAGTTACTTAAAATCATACTATGTTAAGATGAACTCCAGAAGCTAAGATTGCTTTTCTAAGCTTGTGTGCATAATTGTTGTAAAGATCAGTAATATTGATTATTAGTAATATTGAACTAAACGCAGCAACATAGGACGTCACATGCTCGCGAGTGTAGCAAGTTTCACATTTTTTGTGATTGCTAGCTCTTGGTGATAGTGTCATCGAATGAGTGTAGCGTAGAATAATGAAGCCAACTTTCGTTACTGTTTTGCATTTGTCACACTAAAATCGTTAAATTCACACAGTCAAAATAAGCTTTGAATATTAACAGCAATTTAACTTTTGTTAGAATGTGCACGAGAATATGGTCATTAACAATGATATGTTACATAATATATTATATGATACTCATAACCCATTGCATTAAACACATTTTCTTGAAAATCCGTTATCCTTGTCTAACGAATAGTCCACAAGGAAAGAATGAAGGACAACAGACTGTCCAGGTGCGCTCTGCAGGCACATTTATGAACAAAACGTTTGGAAGTTAAAACAACAAAATTCAGCGACTGCTGACAACAGAACTATTGTATTATCTTCAAGCTGGAGAATAAGATTGTGGGACCGGGACGATTTGAGCCTAGCTAGATGGCCACGGCTCCATTCGAGCTGTGCTATCAAGAATGATTTAAAGGTAAGCGTCCATTTCATCGACATCCATGGTAAGAGAATCTAGAAACCTGGAGAAAAAAAAAACAACTGGAGATAAAATGCATAAATTGTCGGAAAACTTGCATGCGGCTCTAGGAGACTGAGGCTGAATAGCGTAACTCAATTTTTCAGTTTTTGTCTTGTTAATTATTGAATCCATTTTAATTGCTGAAAACTAGCTGACTATAACCAACCTGCTTGTCAAAAGAAAATTTGCCAAAATAGAGTGTGCATAAGACGGAAAACGTGTGATGATAGGCAGAAACAGAAGATGGTAGCGTTTAATTGCATCATCACAACTATGATCCTTAATTCTCCTCCGTTGCCGTTACTGTCATCACAATCATTATCGACAGATGTAAGAGAGTTCATCATCAGAGTTAAAGCGTAAAGTAACTTGCAACAACTTCATCTGCATATTTGCCACTATCTAGGTAAACTAAGTTTTGAACACGTCTCGAAAGGATTTATGTTGCAACGTCTGCTAGAGGGAGAAAACGTGGAGAGTAAATATGGTGACAAAGTTCCTGTAAAATTATGCCATAGCAAGCAGCTTATACTTATATTATATAATTGCAGCTATTTGTACACAGTTGTTGAACTGAAAGATGTAGTATAATTGGTATCAGTGAAAACTTATCCGACTTGAAAACTGTTTAAATGGCATCAATTTATTGGTGTCCAAATATGTCCTCCATGCAACATAGCTTTTCCCATTTTGCTATGTAACTCATATTGCTGAGGTATTAATTGTCCTTATATTTTTATCAAAATTCTTTCATTGCATTCTCTACAGTGCGGGTTTCTAAA
The DNA here is from genome assembly GCA_954870665.1 of Stratiomys singularior. Classification (NCBI taxonomy): domain Eukaryota; kingdom Metazoa; phylum Arthropoda; class Insecta; order Diptera; family Stratiomyidae; genus Stratiomys; species Stratiomys singularior. The sequence continues at coordinate 111,654,917 of OX940880.1, read as the reverse complement.
CTTGAATTATTCTTTGAAATTGATATCTGTAATTTTGTTGCTTCCATGCATACTGATATACATACTGTTTTGAATGATACGTTTGTAATGGATCAAAACAACAACCCATTGATGTTTTGGCAAGGACCATTGAAATTGGGAAGTTGTCTGCGGTCATGAATAACTGCAACTCTTTGGAAAGGAGATCGTAATATTACTTATCGTCACAGAAGTAAGTCTGGTGTCAGAAGATTTCTTATAGATGTATGCAGAAAATCGTGTGAATTCTATTCTAGATTCATTAAAGTCCAGTTCATACGTGTGTACGAAATACGCATGCGATTATATCATATGCCAATTTTTTTAAGATGCATGCTAATGTGATGAAATCAATTGTAAACATAGACTGTAGTTTGGAACTCCCTCCGCAGTTTTTCACTATGGTTTAATTCTCTGTACAGCTTGATCATCGTGACTCAATTTTTATCTAATTCTTTTGAGACTTTGAGAGCACCAAACTCACGCATTAAATAACTAAGAAGATAAGAGTAGAAAAACGCTGCATAGCTGACCAATAATTGTGGCGTTTTGCATATTCAATATTGTCCAAAACCAGATTAAAAAAACGTTTAAAATTTAAAAAATATTATTAGCAGCGGCATCAGTTGAAACATTATGAGATATGAGTCCTTTGTTGAAATTAACGTCTCGAAATGTTTGGATCTAACACAGCAGGGGCCAAGTTCTGTAGTGCAAGTTCTGTAGTTCAAAATTTTTCGCCACTTTCCACCAAATCCTTCAAGTAATTAATTATCAACTGAAAGTTGTTGATTTTAAAGTAGAATTAATAAATATAGCATGACTTCTTAATTTCTTAAAACGTTACATCTAAAAATCAAATAGTTTAATATTTTTATGGAATTTAGGTTCTTCTATTGTCCGAAATTCAAAGATTAAAAGATAAAAGAGCAGTGATCAATTATCTCAATGAGTAAATGAGGAGGGATCTCCTTCATTCTCTAATCCACAGCTTACATGATTCATCATTCCAAAATCCACGAAAAAATCGTACAAAATGGTTTCGGGGTCGCAAATAGGGTTTATTGGCTTATGATTTGAGATTAAATGCTGAGAAATGCCAATAACTGTAAATATACCTACAGCTCTGCAGCCGAATTCTACTTACGCCTCCTTCGTCTGTTGGTAAGGGAGTGAAGGCGAGAATTCTGCGCCTGATAATGGAATCGAATTAATAACCATAACTTCGGAGTGGGTGACGGACTAACCGCGACGAGCCCTGTAAAACCCCTTAATTGTTTCGAAATCTGCAGCAGAGCCTCGGAACGGATCAGACCTGCGGCAACAGCATCGCAAACGAAAATGGACATGGATGGCATTGGATCTTGAAATGTCTGATCACTGAATAAGGCTGGCGCTGTTAAGGACCTTTTACAACAGGCCAACCAATATAAATTAAACATACTGGCAATCCACGAAAGGAACTGGACTCGAAGTGATATTCAAGATATGAGATCGAGCACAATATTCAAAAGTGAAAGCGATTGTTTGTAGTGTATATAGGGAGTTCAAATCGCATGTTACTGACTTTAACGCAGTCAATGAACGGGTCCGTGCGATCCGTATATAAGTGAAATGCTTCAAAATTTGGCTGACAAACGTTCACGCTCTGATCGAAGAACAGAACAAAAAAACGAAGGAAACGTTCTTCAATCACCTAGAAAGACTAATCAAATTGCCTACAAACGACACAAAACTAATTTTGGGTGATTTCAACGCTAAAGTTGCCAATGAGCTATCACATCGGGGAACGGCTGGAGGATATAAGTTCCACGAAGAAACAAAGGACAACGACCAGCGTCTGATTGACTTTGCATGTTGTAGAAATCTAGTCATACGATCGACTTGTTTTCCATATAGACTCATACATAAAATGACATGGGAATCACCGGATGACAACATACCAAATCAGGTCTACCATGAATTGATCCAATAAAGTTGGGCCTCGTGCATGCGTGACGTTCGCACATACCGAAGAGGCAAGTGTAACTCGGTAACTTGATTAAACTAATATATTAGTGCTGCATGTTAAAGGCGTGTTCGAAGAAGACCAGTCCTCTACGAAAATTCGACATTAAAAGGCTCCGAATGGCGTCTGTGGCCAAAAATTTCACGAAGACCCTTGAAAACGAGTTAGCTCGCACCCTACTGGATACCTCGCTGAAAGCAAGCACCTGCAATTAAGACCGTGGCAGAACAGACGATCGGACATCAAGCCCGGCGCAAAAGAAATGATTGGTTCGACGACAAACACCAGGATGCATTAGATAAAAAAGAATCAGGTGTACAAAAAATATTTAGGTAGGAAAATCACAGCAAAGTAGCGAATAAGATCATTCGAATTAAGAAAAGAAAATACTATGCCAACCAATTGAGGAGCATCGATGTAAGTCTAGTGAGTAACAACACAAGAAAAGCATACAAAGGAGTGGAAAGCTTCAAACGAGGTTATCAGCGCAAGAACACGCTCTGCCGTTATGATATCAGCAATATCATCACTGTTGAAATCTGGATTAATGAAAGAAATGCAAGAAAATCAAGAAATTCCTTAATTCACCGCACAACTCCAGACGTGGATAGCCTATGAAGCCTATAGATATGGAGTGAGCTTCACTTAGCTCATTAAACACTTTCCTGCCTTTAAGCATGAACATGGTAGTGTTGATCATAACGTATTTTATCAAATAATGCTTCGATTAGTATTCCAGCTTAATTAGTCTGTCTTAAAAAATGACAAGGACGTCGAAAACATCCCACGTCCGCATCAATAACCAACTCACCGACGCCTTCGACATAAATCCCGGACTAGAGCAGGAGATGGACTAGCTCTTTGCTTTTCAATTCGGTTCTGGAATAGGTCAAAAGAAACCTATTTGCCGATAAAAAAGGCACACAATTATACAAGTCAAGTTTCAACATCAATCTTTTATCATGTACGCTAAGAACCGCCAAAGAACTTTTCCTGAAAGTTATTAGGAAATCAAAATAAGTAGGGGGCTACAATTCAATGAGAAAAAAAAAACAAATAAGAATCTGTGAAAAATCCTGTACTGTGCTATCGGTGTGAAACATGGACCCTGACCCTAGCATCCGCAAATATATTGAACGCCTCTGAGCGACGGGTCCTGAGACAGATAATTAGAATGAAGCTGAACCGAGACCAATGGCGAAATCCATACAATGATATACAATGAAATTTTTGACGAGCCAGAGATTCAAATGCCTGCGCAAACTGCAATGGGCTGGGAACTGAAAGGCGGAGACCAGTAGAGAAACCGAAGACTGGCTGACTCTGTTGACGAAGACAGTTCATCACTGCTCCTCGGATTTCAAAATTGGAGGGCTCGGTCAACGGACCGAGACAGCTGGGGGCGCTTGCTGTAGGAGGCGAAAGCCCTTGAGGGGCTGTGGTGCTACGAAGAAGAAGTAGAAATAATTTCAACACAATGAACAACATCAATTGCAATTCAAACAAAACAATATCATTCGCGATCAATCAAAGCACTTACACTTTTAAAAATAAACAAAAATCTGAGACCATAACCTCTTGGGAATAGGAACAATTCTCTTCTATAAACTCCGATTTAGTGTTGAAATTATTTGTATTTTATTTATTTTCCGCTGTAATACTTCTTAGTGCGTGTCAAACAGGATTTCATATACAGGAGATCCTGACAGGATGTGAATGTAATCTAGATTGGCTACAATCTGGTTTGATTTTTAGACCAACGTGCCTTTTCTTTCAATGGTCAGTTTCCTTATCATATATGATTGATCTAGATTAAGCAGCAGTAGAGCCCTCCCTGCTTCGTTTCGACTTTTGTGCCAAAGCTATCTGTCAACTAAGCGTATTTTCGGACAGGTGCTGCTGTCAACGTTATTACCAGTTTGGTCAGATAGTTTTTTTTCGCTGGGATCTCCAAGTAAACATAATTTGATAAATTCTGATCGGCGCTGTGTAAGCTTGTTTGAAGCCAACAGAAATTTGGTGAACATCAATATTATAACCCCACCATTACTCCAAATCGTCCTTGGCCATGAAAAGTATATCAGTGGTCGATTTTTCAGCTCTTAGACCACCTTGAAATTCCTCAAAGATTATTTGGCTTGAACAAAGGGTTATCAGCTTAGTAGAAGCTTTGCATGTTGTACAGAGTGGTGATGTGCCTCTGTTATTTCAGTTTGGCAGATAGGGGTAGTAATGGATTATCACCACTACTGCAGTATTTTTTCGTGATTCCAGATGTGTTGCATCAGTTTATAGATGGTATTTTGAGCATTGTTGCCACCATATTTTCTCAAATTCATGTACTCGGAGAAACGGAAGTAATAGAAAAAGTCAAGTTTAGATCATCATAGATGAAGGGTCGCACAGGAAGGCTTTTGGAATTTTAAAATTTTTTTTAATTTTTGTATTTATATTTGTATTTATAGTCATAGAAAACTCTAATTTTATTTTCCAAAGTAGAATTTCTAGGTTCTAGGCATAATTAAGTTCAAAACAAATTCATTTTAAATAGTGGTATTTAATGGTGACTACTTTGAAGATATCACATTCATGATATCACTTATGAAATCATAAATTAGCTCTTTTATTTTTGTGCAAAATTGGCGTTGATATCATATACAAAATATAGACTGATGATTTTGCTTAACTAATGTAAATGCTTCGAGAAAATGGAAAACCACCCTTGTTTCCTTTTTTTGAAACTAAATGAAATTCGATGAGCATTAAATTGAAGAAGTATCTCGAGAATCAAATGTAAGTTACAATATACAATATTGTTTGGTGATAAAGAATGTACAAATATCCATAAGCTTGAGCTGTGTACCTACATTCGCATACGGTTCAAGGATTGAAAACAGCATTTGCTGATCGATCAATGTGTCAAATCAATTCAACAACTCTCTCTGCTTGTACAATATAAAGCACCATAAACTATTTTAATTTGATGCTTGATTTTCAGACAACACACAACATAACGTAAAAGAGAATGAATTATAGATGAATTAGCTGTCGGAAAAATGATAGATGAGTTTTGGTTTCAATCAATGAGTACGGTACATATGTGGAGAATATATTACATTCGTATACCTTTGTCTACGAGCAGCATCGAATGTGCGATTCCTCAATATAGAAATACATGAATATGCGGAGTATACTATTGTTTAAATATTCAAGGCACCGAATGAACCGAGTGAGTTAAAACATACACTCAAATAACTCAGTTTATTTCGCTATTTTGTAATGAATCACTCAAAACTGAACGGACTCCCTAAAATATGGCATATGTATTCCCATTAATTCATAGCATGTAGAAAAGAAAGTGGTTGTTTTGATCATAAGTTTAAAGTAAGTTAAAAAATATCTACCTAGAAACCTAAAGTATTTACACTTTCAAAAAGCCTTCTTAAAAATAATTATAATAAAAGGAAGTGTTGTCAATTTTTAATTAATTGAAGTGCTTTAACAGGATCAGACTAGGAAATTTTAGCATAGCTGCGGCACATGTCATAAAGTATACTGTACCTCAATAAAGCTAGTTGTCTGGGGAGCTTACCTCATATGTAGCTGGTCTTGGCTTCAAATATCCTTAGTATTTATTATTCTGAGAAAACTATTGCTACTGGCGGACACACAGCAAACTAGAATTTTATTTTATGCATCTACGCATGTAGTTAATTGTTGATCCTTTGCTTTTATGAATATTTATTAGGTTTACTGTAAAATTCATAGTAGATAGTATATCATAGTATGGATTTGGTTGATTATTGATTTTGGCAGACTAGCAAATGCTGCTAGTAATCGGGAATTATGCCATCGAGAAAAATATTTCAGACATAATAGGCGTTGTTCCGCTTTAATTAAATAACAACAAAACAATTGTGGCCATCAATAAGAAGGTCCTCAAATTTTCGGATTTCGGATAACTATATGTTATCCAGTACATTTGGTGTTATATCTTCCTCTTTATTGTTCTTTCAATATATCTAACATTAACTGGCAGGAATGTTGAGATTTCAAATAGAGAGGTAGTTGAATTACAATTCCTGCAAAAGCAAATTTCTAAATTTATATTCCGTACACGTTTAGCATATATAGCAGAAACACAAGTAACAAATTTACCGTCAAGTTTGTTGAAAATAATTTCTTATAATTTCCCCAAACGAAACGAAAGAAAACTTTCTGTGAAATCACAACCGTACCATGAAAAACTTTTACCTACGAGAGAAATTTCTTCGTATGATTGCAAATTTGATCAAGCAAAAGGTGTATGGGCAGGATTGCACTCTGCCTCATTCGTTTGGCTCTAAATGAGAGTAAACGTAAATGGAATTATTATTGTACCGTGTCTCCGTCTTTTCACCGTATAAGGTTGTTGGAGAAATATATTAGAAGACCCTATTTGCAGCTGTTGTTGGTTGGATGAAAAACTGACGATATAATTAAAATTTCAAGAAATAAATTTATCCGCTGGCGCTTCTTGCAGATAGCTCCGGGTTGGGAGCAATTGCTTTGAATCAAACCATCAAACCAAACGATTGTGATCTGACGCTGAAAGAAAGAAACTGGCAAGAAAAGGAGTCATTGCAGCATTCTTTGTGTGTAAAAATATAAAAGTTTTTCTTTAATTTGCATAAATTCATTTAATTATTATTGTTTTTCTTTCTTAGACTATTTCATTTACATTGATGGAAGTTTTTAAAGCTTGATTCCTAGTTGCAACTCCAATATGGTACTACACCGGTTTCAGAAAATTTTACTTTACAAAAATTTGATAGCGCTATGATGGTTTTCCTCTTGGGATGGCAGCGCTATCGATACTACGCTTTTCTCATGAAAATAATACAGACTTGTGTTCTGTGTTACCAATTTAGTTTATTGTGCATTCTAGGTCAGGAGATATTAGATTAGGTAATGGAGGTCTGTATAACGAAGAAAGCTGGAAGCTGTGCTTGATATATACGTCAGAAATTTCGATGAAATTAACTTATATGTGATTTATATAGAAAAGACATTTTTAACTGTTACGTTAATACAATTACTTTTACTTTTTTTATGGTATCTTATTGTGGCGTCACTTTATTAGCGGGAGATCTAGCGGGAGACCCCATCTCCACTTCATGGAGATGGGGTCCACCGAATCCAGTCCATAGAGTTAAAAATCTCCAGTAAGAGCAAAGAAGTCTTAGTAGACTAACCCGGTGAACATAGCGATATCGGGAGGCATCTTTAAAGCAACTGGTTCCGCGTTCATATATCACTTTTTCGAAACGCAATTCGAATTGAATGTTTCGTTTCGATGTCAAAATGTCAATCTAGTTGTGTTGAGTGCCTCTGGATAGAAGATAACCAGAATGAAGTGTGTGTATGTACGAATATAATGTTTGGTCTCAAAATGATGATCCAACGATATCTTGCAGCCATGGAATGTAAACTTTTAAGCTATCTGTAAATGTTATTATTCTAAAATGGAGCTAATATCTAAAAGTTTGTGTTTGTTGTCACACAGCATGCATGATCTTAACGCTTCCACAAAAAGGGAGTGTGGACTATACAACGCTAGTTTAGAGGAATAATTAGTGGATTGGAATTCGATACTAGGGTATAGAATTGTTAATTATCGTCGAAATACTTCAAACTCCATTTCTATTGTCAACAATGAGTTTCAAATTGGTACTATAAATGATTTTTTCTTGGCAACACGCTTCAATTGTCCTTATTCAAAATGAAGTCCATTCCGGTTTTCCTGGCTTCGTTTGCTTCCCTACGCTTATCTGCAACACAGTATAATTTCCAGAAATAAATTAGCTGGCACGAAATAACTTCCTCTATCGTTACGTCTTCACATTTTCATAATTTCCGTGGCCCTTATCTTGTACAATGTAGCACCATGGTCGTCGTTTTAAATGGCGCTCTCCCCAAGGCAAGGCAAAATGAAAGTACTGCCAGCATCATTGTCATCACTACCACATCTATTATCACTATTAGCTCTGGCTGTTATTGCGATTTTTAAAGTAAACGGCTGCCAAACCGTACTTTTCTCGTCGAAATTATTCTCAGCTTAAAAATCCTTCATACTGTTGTTTACAATGTATTGAAGGAAAGTTTCTGACGAGCCAGCAAGGATGGTAAGAAGAACAGACTAGTACATAGCACCCTGTATTTATGTAACTCAACGCGTACTAGACTATGGTCTATTTGTTTGTCTGCCACGTTTCATTTCGTGTGGAGGTGACTAACGATACAAATTATACAAATGAGTGTGCTGAAGCTACGAGTTAAGTTTACACTCATCAATCTTCCTCATATCGCCACAACAATCGCCACCTTGTCTAACAAGAAGTTTAAGGACGACAAGGAGAGTGGACGTTGTGCTGGTAGTGTGTTAATAGGGCACTATTACTACTTATCAACAAAGTGCGGCAAGCATCTGCATCTTCCAAATACAGCTTTGTAAGTGCTTATACAATATTACGAGTAATTCGCTACCAAGGATTTCGTGCCTAAAAAAGCGACTTCTCGAACTGTGCATGAAACTTCGTCTGTACATTTAAGAAGTGCAAGTCCATTAGATTTAAATCATTTTGAAGATTTAAGTTCATATGCATGTGCATATATATTTGATTCGACCAGTTTCCATCAGCTTTCTCGAAAATACATCCCAGTGGAAAGTATGTATCATTTATGCAGTATATTTCAAAAAGATTTTGTCTTTTCAAAATATGGGCAAACTTTTAAGGTCCTTTTCGATTTCTCCGTTAGCAGTTTAGAAATCTGTTGAGATCTTTCAAATGGAGTCCATTTGAATGTTTGTGGGATAATATTTTTCGTTAATAAGTTTGTGAAATTTCCCTAATTTAAGTTTCCTTTCAAGTTTAAATCATAGATTAAGCTAAAGATCTAACGAAATACACTTATTGAACAGACGATAATAAGATAAATGGATTTAAATAAAAAATGGTTTTGTTTATGTAGATTTTTGTCCTTGATGCTATAGATTGTGACTTCAGGTGCCAGTTGTAACAAAATTGGACAGCATTCATACACACACACATACGCAGTATTTCGTCCTTGATTCATAATCGTCGTCAGTTTGTCTGCTTGATAAATACGACAGAGATTCAACATTAAGTCGAGTTCAAGGCAAATTTATGTATATTTCACTTTGTAGCTATCTGAAGGTGAGTGTAATAGAGTCAGATAAGTATATAAATTCTTTTCTACAAGGCAGACTAGAGAGATATCTTGACAAGTCTATTGACTATATTGGCTTAGTGACTTTGGGTGTTAAGACGCCTCTCAGCTAGACTTGTCATTAATTTCAATTCGATTTAGGCAGAGCTTGGAGTTTTAATATTTATTGAATATGTGACAACTATGGGCGTCGTGCGCAATTTGAAAGTGAGGCTTGACAACAATCATTTCCTTTTCTTGGTCTAGATTTGGAGTCAGATTAATACATTTGTGTACTTCGCGTATCCCCAGGTATTTGTAATTTGTCATTAGATTCTTTTTTCATTATATTGCCTGCAAATCTGTGAATTCAGTTTAAGAACACAAATAAGTTCATGAATTGATAATTCAGCCAAATGTTATCCCAAGAGCAACAAGTTTCTTAGTATATGTGAAACAATTCATTCCCTATTCTTTAATATTGAAAATAAGTATCAACCTTAGAAGAAACTTCAAATAAATTCCAATTTGCCAAATATGTCAAGAAATGTAGTAAAAATATAATATCATACCGATGGTGATAAGAATATTTAATTTCCTGTCAATAAGAGTCTAAGAAATTCCATCTTTTTTACTTTTTTGTCCAGCAAATGAAATGTGTTTTAAAGCATGTTAACCATACAGTTTTTTTCAATTGTTGTATCTAATATTTGCTGACTTCACTGAGAAAATCTTAATTACAGTTTAAGTAAAATAAAACTGGAATAGCTACATACATGTGAAAAAGGATGATTCAGGTTAAGCATTTCAAATTAGCTCATTAGAAAAAGTATCACACATATTGCAGGAACGTTAATTGCTTACCAAAATTTACGAATGAAGCAAATCTTAACAATTAGTGTTACATTCCTATTTTAAAAAGTTCTACTGGTGAAATTTCTGAATCTCCGCAAAGTTAATCAAAAAATTATTCAAAAAAACAGTTTAATTACTAGGAAAGAGAAGATTACATCAAGGAGCAGATTCAGTGCGCTCTATTTAGCTCCAATGAGCTGCATTAAGCTTTCCATCCACAACTTTTATTCGCCACGTCCACAAAATAAAAAAAACTCGATCCACGAATACTTGCACAGGCATAGACCAGATTTCTTGTTCACCTCAGAAACAAGATTCAAAAATATACACAAAGTTTACTTGGGGAAATATAAAATCATTCAACTTGAAAGTAGTTAACTAGGAGTTCTCCTTGTTTTGCTCTTCCTAAATAGAATCCTCTCAAGAAGAACATCTGATTTCACCAATGAGAAATTCGAACCGACCCTATCAATCATCAGGATCAGTGCCTGTATGTTCCTTCAAATCAATAGGATAGCTGGCCGAAAACGGCCGCCAGGGGTTCTCACTCATAATGATTGTATGTTTGTGAATGACGAAGCTGCTTCTAACTCCATCGCAAACCATTTTGCGACAATCTTTCAAGAGGAGGAAGCAAATGAAGACGATGCTTCCAATTCGTTGGTAAAGCGAACAATATCAACGTTTGATGATCATCATGAGAACTTACCACCTCTCGGACGCTCCTTCTGGTACTAGGTGTATGCAAATGAAAGTGCCCTCTGTGTTCCAATAGCTAAATCTACACATGTATGAACTTTCAAACCGTATCCGTGATGGTGATTTTGATCTGAGAAACGAAGAACGCGGCCACGCTCCGTCAAAATTTGTGGATACCGAATTGCAAGCATTGTTGGATGAAGACGATAGGCAAACGCAGCAACAGCTCGCAGAACAATTAAATGTTGACCAATCAACCATTTCTCGCCGTTTAAAAGCCATGGGGAAGATTTTAAAAGTCGATAGATGGGTGCCACACGAGTTGAATGAAAGGCAGCAAGAAAACCGAAAATCCGTTTGTGAAATGCTGCTGGCCAGGCAAAAAAGAAAGGGTTTTGTGCATCGAATCATCACTGGTGATGAAAAATGGATTTATTTCAAAAATCCCAAACGTAAAAAATCATATGTCAGCCCAGGCCAAGCGTCCACATCGACTCCAAGGCTGGATCGCTTCGGAAAGAAGGCCATGCTCTGTATTTTCTGGGATCAGCGTGGCGTTATCTGGTATGACCTCTTAAAAACTGGTGAAACTGTTACTGGTGCACGCTATAATCAACAATTGACCGATTTGAATAATGCCATACGCGATAAACGGCCAGAATATCAATTGAGGCACGACAAAATTATTTTCCAAGATGACAACACATTGCCACATCGAACATTGATCAATAAAAATTTGGTAAACGCTTTCGGCTGGGAACCGCTAACCCACCCGCCTTACTCACCAGACTTGGCGCCTTCCGATTACAATTTGTTTTCATCGATGGGACACGCACTGAACGATTCACGGTTCAATTCCTACGAACAAGTCCAAAAATGGCTCGATGACTGGATTCCATCAAAAAACCAACAATTTTTTTGGCGAGGTATCCATAAGTTGCCTGAGAGATGGGAAAGATGTGTAGCTAGCGATGGCAATTACTTCGAAGATTGAATTTGTAACCATTTTTTCGAAAAAAAGGCACTTTCATTTGCATACACCTAGTAGTACTTAGTTTGTGGGCCCTGAAAGACGTAGATACTCGCACTAAAGCAAAATTCCAAAGAATCAGCCGCGACTGATGGAATTTCAATTTTTTTCTGGAAGAAGCTTTTTCTTCTTGTAGTCGTTTTAAACAGCTGCATTAACAATTACTTCATTCTTCAACAATGGAATTGAAGGAAACAATTGCTATTTTGAAAGGATCGAATATTAAAGATGTAGTCGACACTCGTCCGATATCTTTTTTGTCCAATAGGGTTTCCCCTATTGCACAAAATATATTTTCCTATATTGCAATCAAATGAGTCTTCTCAATTCAGTTCAAGTCTCTAATTCTTGAAGGTGTCATAGAGTTCTCTGAAGAAGCAGGAACTGCTCCGAAAAGACAATTCCAGGCCAGATCGCCATTGGATAGCCAAAAAGATTATGGTAGCGTGCTCATAGTTGTAGAAAAAGTCTTTGATTCGGTTTGGATCAATGAGTTTTTCTACAAACTATTTCAATTTGGCTTCCCGGTAGTATAAAAATATTAGACAGTTTAATTGGAGCTACTTTTGCGGTATTTGGTGAAGCTAGCTCTAAACCCTATGCTATAAATTCGGGAGTCCATCAGGATTCTACGCTGGGCCTCTTGCTCTTTAATATGTGCACATATATTCGCTTTAATATATGCACATCTGACAAGCCGGATATCAGAAATGAACTTAAACCTGAGATCAGTGTCAATCGCTCCACAAGTCGGTTTGTAAGAAAGAGACTCCAAATGTTAATTTGCTCTACTCGCTTTTTGCTTTGCTCGAAAACAAAACAAAACAAAACATCTTGACATCTTGGAGCCTCCTTTTTAATGGTATTTGAATTCCAAGTTATTTCTCGATTTTGATTTCTTTGATTGATATTTCTATCGAAACTTTTCGATTGAGTTTCATAATGGCATCCCATCGCATTTACCGGAAAAGTTTTTCTACATATGTAGGTCGATTTTAAATCGCCCAGAGCTCGTTGGTGTAAAAGCATCTAAGTTTTTTTGGCATTTCGCTTTTCCGACATTTATTCACCAACTATACAAATTTAACACGCCTACATAAAAAATATTGGTCTATATTATAGACATTTTATAAAGAAAAATTTGGCAATCGTAAGCGTTTTTGGGATGTCCACTACAAAACGATTTTTTATGAAATTGAGTAATTACTTATAATCGGTTCGATGAAATGGTACGCATTTGCTTGGAACTCCTCATAGGTAACAATTACTAGTTGCTCTTCTGTACGTAATATGAATGTTTACAATATATTTACATTTTCAATTGGCTCCAATAAGATAATTATTCATATAATTATGCATACAGTAGTTGAGTTAAAACCATCTGATTCCTTCATAAATCTATCTCCTCTATACCAATCTACCTCATGATTTCGATAATGAGTTGCTTAGTAGGGATGAGCATTACAGCTTTTAGTGCCTTGCTGGCTGTCATTTTAATAAATAAGTTAAGATGCAATCAGAAATATGTCAGCGAAGTACCTACCAGTTTAACGTATATTATAGCCTGATCGCTGCTTATAGTGTAATTGTCATTTTTAAATTTCTGGGAGCTGAGAATGATCTTAGATTCTTGCTTATTATAATATGCTACCAACTATACGTTTAGATATACAATGATAAACAATGAAATTTATTGTCGATAAAGTTGAGCCTTATACTTGGGGGCTTACTATTCTATAACGAGATTCATATATAAGCACGTATGCAGCAGCTTGAGCTAGAAGCAAGAATGAATGAATCCTGTGAATGGAATCGGGATTATAGCATGAGAATTGGAAATCATTACTTAAGTTGAATCTTAATCATGTTCATATCTACCGCTGCTAAATTAACCGAAGGAACCTGAATTGGCCTTTGAATTACATTTTAGTATGCTCAGAGAAGACAAAGCTTTATTATTTTAAACATATCACAAATAGTCCTTAGGTTTGATATTTGGATAGGTGCTTGGTGCGTAATTTAGCCATTGGTCATTCCCTATATTATGTTGAATCATTTAAAAATCAATTTAAAAAAAGGACGAATGAACACCTATAAAAGAAATCCGAGTTTTAGGTATGATTAGATTATGATTGAATTTTTTGCTACCCTAACTCTTTTCGTGAATCGTTTAGTTGAAACACATACCTGTACTAGTTGCAGATTTTATGAAAATAGCCAGGATCTAACTTCCCATCTACAAGAAAGTAAAAACTTATTGGTTCCTGTCCTCCAAACAATACTACTACAGGGGCACTCAAATCGCGAATTTGCGAATGATATCAGCTTGATTTATAACGTGGTGTTTCCTACTCTAAGTTTTGTTTCTTTCTACATTGTGTAATGAGTCAAATGTTTCCTTTGGTATTGAAAGGTTTTGACGAATCCTTGCCGACTAGAAGATGGTTCCTATATTCCCAGATCTTAAAAGGCAAGCAGGTGAACCGACATAGTGATATTAAGATTTATGCTATATTTTAATTATTTTTGTATGACACGAATTGTTTTCGCATGTTTTTTTCACCTTTTTCGCAACTGTTGAAGTTTGTGGTGATAAAAGACTGCGCCTTTGCAACATATAAGAACAACATTTCTTGATACTTCAATAAATCTATTTTTAATTGATGAACGGTGTACAGCAACCTCTGAAATTATCATTCCATCAGTCATTGAGCGGCGTTTCTCCATCATTGCTATTGTCTAAATTGTCCTGCACTAACCAAGAAGAGATGAAAGCGTCTGTGAAATTATGTTTTGCGTAGTTCGAAATGCTGCGAAAGAAATGATTAAGTGGATAACGCAATATCGATTCGCAAAAGTATCGAAAATTTCGACTTCGTCGCAAAAATAACAAATCTAATTTTTTGCACGCAGATGCAGCGTACAAAAAATCGACCTTGTAAATTAGGTGTTGTGTGAAATATAACACGGACTCCTATAGTATAGTGGACCCCAAATTTAACGGAAGAATACTACAGCGTACCAAAATATGCAGACTAAATAGGATTTAAATTTGAAAATTTGCGGGTAAGAGGAGAAAAAATCTGAGGGTAAGAGGGTAACTGATTATCTGATAGGTCATTGCGGTAGCGAGAAAACCCAATTCAAGAACATAAAAGGCTGAAAGTTTTTCATGTCACGGCTTTACCTGTTTTAGCTACGAGTGAGAAGGATATATTCCTATATATTTCCATCAACGAATGAATCTGCTGAGAGGTCAATTTTTAAGCAGTCAAATTCAGAAAAATTAATCAACATTGATTGACATTGAAGAAGGGGGCAACTTACTCCCGAAATATATATTTGTCAAAATTAAAAATTTTTAACATTTTGAAATGGAAGATCAAGAAAAAAAAACACGGCAAAACACACACAGTATATATCTGTAATTATTCTAAATAAAAGATATTTTGTTCTCTTCATATATGTGCTTTCATGTCATTATCTTTTGCATTGCTTTCATTTCTTTATTTTATCCGGACAGATAAATGAAGCATTGTTCAAATCAAAGCCTTTTTTATTAGTATATATTCAAAGTCTTTGTTTCAATTGAATTACCGCGAAGGTAGATAAAATCAAACATAAATATACCTCTTCTCAATGAAAGCTATTGGCGGACGCTATCGGCGCCTGATTGGAAGGAGATGAGAATTTTATCCTAACTTTCGACCATTTAAAAACTCTACAATAGAAAAATCTGAAGAATCGCAGATGTCAAAACGTAATTAAGCCATATCCAAACCATACAAATTAAAATCAATGACAATATCAATTATGAAACTTGGCAATCGCTGTACAAACAGTCGCTTTCCAAGTGAATAATGTAAAAAACCTAAGTCAGATATAAATGTGTTCACTAATACTTAAAATTAATGCAAAAAGGTAATTTCTACTTAAGGAGATTAGAGAATGGGCGGTATATATCGAGTTCAGCTTCAGAATAAGGAAAGTAATTGATTGGAATTCTTTAAAGGGTTGATTGTTAGTTGCTGATGAAGATTGACGCCAAAATATAAATACACAAGGGTTACAAAGGATCACTCGCTCACGGTAGAAGACGAGGCAATCTCCACCAGTAGCAATACTCTTGGAGTGTGAGCCAAAAGGAATGTGGACCGCGCGGTTCATTAACAACACAGTTGAAAACACAGTTGTTTTCAGTGCGACCTGCATAAGGTTCATAAGTCAAGGCCCTCATATTACATATTCTGCGTTGGAGCAAAAGATGACGTCTTTCATGGGTTCTTTTCACGCAGAAGATGGGAAAGACTGTGCAGTGATTTTATTAAAAAAGTGTATGAGATCCGTCCGGATACCTTAATCGATGAGATGCTGAAGTCCTATGGCAAATGAAAAGATGTGGTACGTTATCCTCGGGCAAACCTTTGTCTTTATTTTTCAAGTTAGTGGAGATGTCGTCGTTCAACTTTGTGAGGCCTTGCCGAAGTATATGTAGAACCGCTCGAAAAATCCAAAATAATTCCTGTTTTGCTTGGAACGAGAATTTGCACGTGTGTCGTTGGAGGAACCGAAGAGTGGGAGAAAAATGAGTCTAGTTGTTACATATCCTTCATGTAAATTTCGCACATATGTTTCCGCTACATATTACACCTCTCATTAAATAGACTTTTCAATGTTATAAAACCATCACATTTTTCCGATCGTATTTAGCGCGGCAAACATCCTTAGATCTTTTCAATGTCATAAAACCATCACATTTTTCCTTTCGTATTTAGCGCGGCAAACATCCTTAGATCTTTTTACCGTCATAAAACCTATCCTAATCCTTTAACACATGTGCGAAATAATTAACTAATAGATAGGATATTGAGGCGACTGCATAGGTATATAAGAAGTTAGTTCTCAAGTCTACATTAGTCTTAAGAAAGATTCCAAACGGAACATGTAAATAATTAATCGTGGAAAAAAAAAATAAAGTTGAAGATAAACTTGTGTTGCGTTTTTTTTTTTGTGTCCGAGGAAATCATTAATGGCGCAGTCGGTAGGATACGCGGAGTAAAAAGATTACTCGATTTTTTTTAAAAAATCAGTCGCGTATAGTATCACGTCTGTCTAAAGATATTCCCCAAGAGGAGGAAAATTCACGATTAACGCAGACGCGAAAATAAAAGTGATCTCGAAAAAAAAAAAAAACCAAAAATCGTTCACGATAGTGCTAACAGACAAGGAACCCGTGCTCTTCGAAAAAAAAGAAAAATTCTTGAAAGTGAATAAAAAGTTTTAAGGAAAACTCGACCTGCTGAAAAAAAAAAAAAAAAACCAAAAATCGTTCACGATAGTGCTAACAGACAAGGAACCCGTGCTCTTCGAAAAAAAAGAAAAATTCTTGAAAGTGAATAAAAAGTTTTAAGGAAAACTCGACCTGCTGAAAAAAAAAAAAAAATAAACAACTAGCAGATTACAAGGAATCACGCTGAAAGGAGTCTTATAGTCGGTCCACAGGAGCTCCAGCACAAAACCAAGTAAATTTTACACTGTGAATTTTACATATTCAAAAATAAAATTTTTATATTCTTAAAATCCGATGTATATATATATTGTATAGACCATTATCTAAAAATCTTGTATTTTTTTTTTATACCAAAAACTGCCCCAAAATCTCAGTTTATAATCATTTTTGTAAGAGTGGTTTGGAATCTGGTGTAAAGAAAAAAATGACGAACAACGAAGCCCCTGCAATACAAATCAACCCCCTTAAATATCTAAACAGTCTCCCCGAATATGATGGTAAACACGAGAACTTACAAACATTCATAAATTTAGTAGACAGAGTGAAACCCATTCTAGAAGCTTACAATGAAGTTTCTCAACTTCTTTTCAGTGACATCATTAAAAGTAAGCTTAAAGGGAGAGCAAAGGAAACAATCGACATTAACTGTCACGCTGTCCTTTGGTCGGAAATTAAACAAATCCTCCAAAATAACTTTGGAGATCGTCTGAGTATGGACGAACTCTTCGACAACCTTAGAGGCGCAATCTTTAAAACTAATACACTCGAATTTTATAATGATATTAGAAGCAAACTTAGGCGACTTAATAATAAAACCCGTATAGTCTTAGGAACAAGCACTGCAACCAACGAGTGTGCTAGAAATAATATGAAAACAGCACTCAACGTCTTCAAAAACAAATTACCCGAACCCATGAAGACAATATTATTTTGCAGAAATCCCGAAACCCTTGAATCTGCCATGGACATTCTCTTTACGGCTGGGTACGCATACTATGGTTCAAATGGACAAATTTACAAAAACCAGACTACAGACGGAAACAATGACAAAAACCAAATCAATAACAATAATAATAATAAACCAAATATTCCAAATAACAGTTCCCGTAATAATAATAACAATAACAGGCCTAATAATAATAATCAAAATGATAATAGACAAAACAGGAATAATAATAATAACAACAACAACAACTATCATAGGTTTAATAATAATGCTAGTAACTACAATAATAACAACAACGCTAACAATAATAACAATTATCACAATAGATTCAACAACAATAACAACCGATTTAATAATAATAATCAACAAAGCGAACAACAAAGACGACCTCATGAACACAACTACAGAGTTCATCAAAGCGAAACCCAATATCCATATAATCCTAACGCATCAGGAAATCCTCGGTATTTCGAACGGCAACCATCGCCAGAACCCATGGACATAAATATTACTGAAATGGCACAAAATTTTCTTCCACAAGCCTCGGACGAAAATTACCTTATATAGTTGTGAAGACAAAGACAAAACCCTTAAAATTTATCATAGATACCGGAGCTACACACTCTATTATAAACCCCGGTCTCTGTCATCCTAAGTGGAAAATAAATACACCAGATACAAACTTAAAAACCCTCCAACATGTTATTAATATTCACGAAAAAGTCAAAATTCCGCTCTTTGAAGAATTGGGAGACAAGGCTCAAGAAATTGAACTATTCGTCTGTCAATTCCACGAATTTTATGACGGAATCTTAGGCAATAATGTACTAAAACAACTCGATGTAATTATAGATTATAAGAATCAAATATTACGCGCCGGAGAAAAAACTATCCCCATCTTCTTCGAAATCAAAGAAGATGAGCAATATTGTCTCTTTAATAGGGCCGGACTCTACGAAGTATCCGTGCCTGTAGACCAACAACACGGTCTAATACACCTCCCTGGAAAGACTTCCAAAGATGGAAAAGTCCAACTTGAGGAAGGTATTTACGACGCAGTAAATTCTAAAGTATTAGGTTTAGTAAAGATACTAAACGAACATCCCACAAAAGTTAAATTTACCCCACAAGAAACCACACCTGTAACCTTCGAAAACTTTAATGTAATTGATAACGAGGTTAAGGGATCTTTCTCCATTTCTGAACAGATTAGAATTGATCATCTGAATAATGAAGAAAAAGGTAAATTACTGCCATTAGTAAAGAAATTTTCAGACATCTTTTATAACGAAGAGTCTGATTTATCCTTCACTAATTTAATTAAACATGAAATTCGCACCTCAAATAATATCCCAATATACGCAAAAACATACAGGTATCCGTATATTCACAAGGAGGAAGTACGGAAGCAAATCAAAGAAATGTTAGAGAAACGTATCATACGACCTAGCAAATCACCCTATTCAGCACCAGTTTGGATCGTTCCAAAAAAAATGGATGCAAGTGGGAAACCTAAATGGAGACTTGTAATAGATTATCGAAAACTCAACGAAGTTACGATCGATGACAAGTACCCCATTCCCAATATCGAAGAAATCTTGGAAAAACTGGGAAGAAGCCAGTATTTTACCACGCTAGATTTGGCAAAAGGTTTCTATCAAATAGAAATCGAAGAAAAGGATATACATAAAACCGCCTTTAGTGTCGAGGGTGGGCACTATGAATTTCTACGAATGCCTTTCGGGTTGAAGACAGCCCCTGCCACATTCCAACGTCTTATGAATTGCATACTTGCAGATTACATAAACAATATATGTCTCGTATATTTAGACGACGTAATAATATTCTCTACTTCTTTGCAAGAACATGTTGATTCACTCAACAAAATATTTACTAGATTTAGAGAAACTAATTTAAAGGTACAATTAGATAAATCTGAATTTTTCAAACACGAAACCAACTTCCTAGGCCATGTAGTCACCAGAGAAGGAATTAAACCCAACCCGCAAAAAGTTGAATGCGTTCAAAATTTTCCTATACCTAAAACCCCGAAACAGATCAAACAATTCCTTGGTCTGGCTGGGTATTATCGTAAATTCATAAAAGATTATTCCCGTATTATAAAACCCATGACAAAATGCCTCAAAAAGGATGCTAAGTTAGACATACAAAATCCAGAATATATCCATGCTTTCGAAACGATCAAGAATCTTTTAACAAACGAACCCATTTTAGTATATCCAGACTTCAATAAAATCTTCACACTTACAACTGATGCTAGTAACTATGCTCTTGGTGCCGTCCTATCTCAAGAAGGACGACCAATTAGTTACGCTAGCTGCACACTAAATGACCACGAAATTAACTATAGCACCATTGAGAAAGAACTTCTCGCTATTCTTTGGGCCACAAAATACTACCGCCCATATCTTTTTGGACGTAAGTTTATAATTGAAACTGACCATCGACCTCTCACTTGGCTCTTTTCTATAAAAGAGCCCAACTCTAAACTCGTAAGATGGAGACTTAAACTTTCAGAGTTTGATTACACCATCAAATACAAGGAAGGAGCAAAGAACGTAAATGCCGACACTCTGTCCAGGATACCTAAACCAGAAATAAACTTAGTCGAAAATCAAACTATAATCCCAACGAGCTCTTCTTGTATCAACGTTTTCAAAAACCAAATAATCATAAATAAATCAGACTCAGGCTCCCTTAGAATTAAAAAGAAAAAAATCTTCAACAAAAACAGGACTACTATCAACGCCAAACAGCTGGATGAGCAAGACGCTATCACATTGCTAAAGAACCATTTTAATCCCAATGGATTAAACGCTATTCTAATTGAAAACGAAGATTTCTTCCAAAACATATATTCCACATTTAGCAACAATTTTATTACCGATGGAAAATTCAAAATCATTAGATGTAACGTCCTCTTAGAAGACGTAACAGACGAAGAAAACCTAGCCAAAATTATAGAAGAAGAACACCTTAGAAATAATCATAGAGGAATCGAAGAAGTGACTAAAGAACTCAAACTAAAATACTACTGTCCGAAACTGAAGGATAGAGTCACAAATTTCATAAATAACTGTGAAATATGCAATTGCGAAAAGTACGTCCGAAATCCACCTAAGCCCCTATTCAAACTAACAGAAACTCCACAAAAACCTGGAGAAGTAATTCATGTAGATGTGTTTTACACATTAGAAAAATTTCTATTCTTAACAATAATTGATAAATTCTCCAAGCATGCATGTGCTATTAAAATTATTGGAAGAACTTGGACCGAATTTAAGAGAGCTCTTGCCTATTATTTCAGTCAGTTTGGTACAATAAAAGAAATAATAGTTGACAATGAGTTAGGGTTTAAAGCAATCCCTTTGAGAGAATTTCTATCAAATGAAAAGGTTGAAGTTCATTATACCTCTAGTAGCAACCATACTTCCAATGCTGATATAGAAAGACTCCACAATACCATCAACGAACACATTCGCCTTCTCAAACACGACCCTATTAATAACCAGAGTACAGTAGAAGAAAAAATTCTGAAAATAATTACCTTTTACAACAACACCATACACTCCTCTACAAACAGGAAACCCATTGACTTCATCAACGGTAATATCCACCAAGATGAATATCCCGCAATCCACGAGATAATCCACCAAAGAAAACAAAAAATAATTGATAAGCTCAATCGAAACCGAGAAAATGTGGAAATAGATACCGGTCCAAATTTTATTAAGGAAACCAGAGGAGGTAAAAATCACACTAAATTTAGGAAAATTAACTCTGAAAAAATAGACGAAGACCACATTGTAGACACAAATAACCAAAACAAATACTTTCGCACTCACATAAAGACAAAAAAGAAATACCAAAATATAGAACACCCAACCATAAAAGCAAAACCTAATAAGAAACATAATAAAAACCGACCCTCGACTTCTAAATCTACCACCAATAACTAAAACCCTTATGCATGTCATTCTCCCAGGAAAATGTTGTTACTACCTATAGTATCCTTCTGGAATGTACCACAAACCCATCGAATATCACAATAACGTGCTACACATTATTCAAACCAATTCCAACCACTCAGAATAGGTCCTTGTTATTGAATTACGATCTCTACGATCTCATTTTTAAGTAAACCCTAATGAAAAAAAAAAAAAAAAAAAAAAATATATATATAATAATTTAGAAGAAGTAAAAGATGTATGCATAAAAAAAAAAAAAAAAAAAAAAAAAAAAAAAATATACCATAGAGCCTAATAATATAAATTACACTACAAAAACGTTTGAAAAAAAAAAAAAAAAAAAAAAAAAAAAAAAAAAAAAAAAATCATAAATCATATTACGGATTTTAATCTTTAAATTACAGTTACTTTTTCAAAGTATACAATGAAATAGTTTTTCAAAATTAATTTTTATATCAAAATCGTAGATTTGTATTTGAAGCAAATTGATAATACAAATACTATTGATAACTTTGTATTTAGAACAAAACTGACAATATTATAAGTCTGGGGTCAGATTTCATGATTGTAATTGCAATAATTTTTGTAACAGTCGCACACCTAAACCGTAATTAGCTATTTTCGTCGGAGCCTCAATCTAACGGTGGGGGTGTTACATATCCTTCATGTAAATTTCGCACATATGTTTCCGCTACATATTACACCTCTCATTAAATAGACTTTTCAATGTTATAAAACCATCACATTTTTCCGATCGTATTTAGCGCGGCAAACATCCTTAGATCTTTTCAATGTCATAAAACCATCACATTTTTCCTTTCGTATTTAGCGCGGCAAACATCCTTAGATCTTTTTACCGTCATAAAACCTATCCTAATCCTTTAACACATGTGCGAAATAATTAACTAATAGATAGGATATTGAGGCGACTGCATAGGTATATAAGAAGTTAGTTCTCAAGTCTACATTAGTCTTAAGAAAGATTCCAAACGGAACATGTAAATAATTAATCGTGGAAAAAAAAAATAAAGTTGAAGATAAACTTGTGTTGCGTTTTTTTTTTTGTGTCCGAGGAAATCATTAATTCTAGTATCGGAACGATCGTCGACGTGATCGGATGTTTTTTTCAATTTCTTGTCGTTCGAGTTTTCATAAGACATTTTTATATCCAGTATATTTTATTTAATAAATAATTATCACATATCCTAATCGTTGTTAGGACCTTAACTTGTTCCTACATATATAAATTTTAAAATATGTAAAGACAATAGGTTGACAATGTAAAGACAATAGGCCTACAAAGTATATGCCGAAGCATATAAATTTTAAAATATGTAAAGACAATAGGTTCAGTTCCTACAAGTTGGCTTGTAGCCTGAAGGAAGAGAGAGTACTTACGGTTGGGAGCGTTTATGCTAACCAAACGGTTATTCAATCATTCATCCTTATAAACATAAGGATGCGTGATTGAATTCGATCAGTTTTTATCAAGAAAGGAAAGGGGCCCTTTCGATTCAGAGTTGAAAGGTGTAGCAACATTATAGCCGCTGAGTGGTACGACAGTAAACCAATCAACATGGTTTACCTTTATTGGTGTGGAAGATGTATGCAAAGTTGATCGCTTTTCAGCAAAGGACAAAAAAAGTGGCAATAATAGGTTCAAATGTTGCTTCGACGTACAATTTGCATATGGGAGGCGTTAGTCCAAGTGACATGCTTGTCGTTCTCTTTCCGACCAATATTGGCTCTAAGAAATATTATGATACAGTGCTTTACTTTATCTTGGTTGTGCCGGTTGACAACGCCTGATTATTGCACAGGAAACAGTGCACCGACAGAAACCTAGAAAATGATAAAACGCCTGCCTAATTTAGATCATATATAGCACATATTTGAATTATGTCCGGAAATTTTCCTTTTCCTGCAAAGCGTAACCGGCCCTCTCATAGCCCTACATAACCCATTGGTGCAACCAATCGTAGAAGTCCAAGTGCAAGCCCAAGAACTTTGAATTCACCAGTGGACATTGTACAAACTGATAATTATTATCTTCCAAAACATACATCAAAGAAACAGCGACGTCTTAAACGTAAGGACCGCAAAAGCTTCTCAAGGATCATATGTATCAAATACCAAAAAAGTCATTCTTCATCACTGCACAAAAATATTGCTTCTACTTCAGCTTATGAGTTGAGTTTCTATGATTAATATAAATAAAAACTAATTAAAAAAAGGGAAAAAACCATAATGCTACCAATCCTTAAAATCCTCACAGAAACAGGACGTGACATTTTCGCGAAAAATTATCAAGAAGTTATAATCTTTAACTTAAACATCAACAAAAATTATTTCTAGAGATTTCTGATAATTTGCGACACAAATGGTTAAGTTTTATTATTATTGCCTTATTGTTAAGTTTATTTGTTAGGGGGTGGTTCGAAGGGTTTTATAATATTGGAATTTGGAACATCAATCTAATCTCTTCGCCCTTTTTTTCTGTTTTTATTGTACATTTTAGGTTCTTCTTCTTTTTTAGGTTGATGTACATATTGAGCACTTCATTTTTCTTGCGTGAAATGCCACTGCCAAGTGGGATGTTAGTTGTTACGAACACTGGTTGTTTATGTTCATTAAAAACACTTCGTTGGTGATCGCCGATATGAGGTTGCAATTATGCTTATCTTTTTGCATTATTGTTGAACCGGATTTAATTTTAAGGTTGTTTTGCAACTTTGCAAGCTATGTGGAAAAGTCGTTTTTCTTTTTTACTAAGCAGTACCCTCTGCAGAATATTCCGAGATCAACCGATACAAAGCTTTTATATCAAACGATGCCTTACCCGATCTTGCTTAATTTCATTAGTATAGATAGGGCCTATGAGGAGCATTGTTTTTGTATACTTTGTGGAAAATTCTTTGTTGAGGAAATTGTTTGAGGTTTTTTGAATAGTGTTGTCCATTTTTCGATTAAAGTATTATATTCAAATTGTTATATTTTTATCGCATGAATTTTGCAATTTTTCCTGTTGAGGAATTCATTCTTCTAGTATTTTTGCTGCAAATATTTTCTCGCTATTTTTCCTATTGTTCTACTTGAATGAAGTAGCATTTTGATATTTCTTTGTACCAGCCTTAAGCTTTCATAGATTCATTTTAATAGACATTTAACATTGATTAACTATACTGGGTACGACGTAATAAGTGCTTTTTATTAGTATTATCAACATATAATAAACAAATCTACCGTTGTAATATATGTTCATAAGTATGTTGTTTGCGTCATAGGCTCTATTTCTGTGACGTCCATTGTATGTA
Organism: Stratiomys singularior; assembly: GCA_954870665.1. NCBI lineage: Eukaryota > Metazoa > Arthropoda > Insecta > Diptera > Stratiomyidae > Stratiomys > Stratiomys singularior. Next base: position 111,629,559 of record OX940880.1, on the reverse strand, counting down.
TGTGTATACAGTATATATCTTGTCATTAACGTTCCAATTTAAATCACTTAGAACAAGAGTGTTTGGAAAAGCGATACTATGTACGCGCCCCTTCTGAAAAAAAGCTTAATCAATAAGCCACCGCAGACAAAATAGTCAGTTGAATTTTTTGTCTCCAATCAGGCACACTTTGAAATTTCTTCAGTGTTCTCCGATCAGGATATTACATTGTGCGGAACAAACGATTCTCTACTTTCAATCAATTAACCGACAAATTTTTTTATTCAGTGCATCCTTCCGCAACTTAATCTTTAAAATTCTCCGTTTTTTAATTACGTTTACACGACATAATGTATGCACTGTGTTCAGTGACAGTGAGGTGAAGTTACACATATTCCAAAGAGGGTGCTTCCGGAGTTTGTGTGAAGCTGACTGCTGCTCAATTAATGCACAAAGGGCGGGTCGTGTTTGTGGTTGCAGACTCTTTCATAGGTGAAACGACGACATGGTAGCTGCAACAGCTCGCAAGTTATTCGCTAGACATCCGTTCATAGTGAACTGCTTTACGTATGGAACCTTATATGTTGGTGCTGAATTTTCTCAGCAATTAATTACACGAAAAATTCTGGTAATGAAGCGTTAAGTATTTAAAATTTCATTTGAATAGAAAGTAGAATAGTTTGACATTAAAAATTTTTCTCAGTTACATTAATGAGAAAAAAGAATATCGCAGTTCACAGAACACATTTACTATACTACAGTGTCGATATGAAACCGGAATTGAAACTACCATACATGGAAGGAGAGATTGAGCTTAAGTGGATGTGTGCTTAGTAGTACAAATGCTTTATGCAGATGCATAAAGGAAATGGAAGCATAAATGCCTGCATTGTCGCATTTCGTTTGTCAGTTTTGCTAATAAGAATTCTGGTCTCTTGCAGGCGAGCCCACAAAAGGAAATAGATCCCAGCATATTGGGGCGTTATGCAATAATGGGGACTTTTATCTATTCGCCGACGCTACACACATGGTTAGTTTAATTGTCATCAATATTGGAATGCACTACTCAATGCACAGTTCAAAGTTTCGGTCTATTTGAATGTAAGGGCTCACTTTGTGCACTGGTTAAGTTTTCTCTGTGGACTGCCTTTGAAAATATTAGCATAAGGAGGAATTTTTTTGGTAGTTATCAATGGTGGTTTATAAGAAGGAGCCCTTTTCTATCGTCTCTTCATTTAATCTTAAAAAAAAATTTATTGTTCGATAAATCATATCCAACGAACGGACTCCTCTTCAAATCATATCATTATGTTAAGCATTCTCTGGGCTCTTCCTCTGAGGTCGTCCTTTTGTTTATTGATTTTACAACTATTGATCCCTTCTGTCACTGCGTTCAATCATCATTGCCAACAATAATATCATCTAATCCCCTTTGATATCAGCTTGGTATGTACGTTTCGTAAATGGTCCTATGTGGAAGCGACTTTTACTTATTTACTTCCACCAAACAAAGGATGAGAAGAATTTCAATAGTTTAATCAGTGAAATTTTGCATACGTTTTTCATGGTTTATTTCCAACGTTTGACTACTACATTATTCGCTTTTTTAAAATGGTTAAAATCAGCTGTGGTATTAACCTTGCACTTAAATCATTTATATAAGCTAAATTATCTACGCCAAAACAATGACATATTGTAAAAATAATTTGAAGTTTTCCAATTAGTTCAACTCAGGTGTAAAAATTGTTAAAAAATGCTTAATTAAAAGTCGAATTAAATCGACACACAATTTATCTGTTGTAGGAATCGTTGTGGTAACATACGACAAAAAATTTCCGTGACAAACATTTATACTTCACAAAAATTATATATCAGTGCTGATTCCGGGGATTTATTTTGGTGACTATTCCAATGGCTTACTTTAGTTGATTTTGAAAAAGCTTTTCGCATATTGAATCGATATCTTTTTAAAAAATTCTCTTTTTCGTGTGGCTCATAAAGAGTTCAATGGAATCTCTTATGTGAAATAGAAAGAATTTGCATCTTTATTTACTTTTATTTTTGCTTGAAGCGTCTAGCAGAAATTTTAAATTTTAAAACGCTGTTTGAAGTGTTGTAGTTTTGTATTTTTTTTAAAATTCAATACGATGGAATGAGATGTGAATGTTGGGCAGAGTTCTGAAAGCTATCGATTGAGAAGATGTTTCAATTGAAGAACTTGGGTAATAATCAAGACATTGACGTCTAACAAGGCACCACTTTTAAAATATAATGGATTTTGAAATACGCTGGCTGTTCTTCATTAGGCTTACTCCGCTCTGATCTTAAGATTTTGGAAAAACAGTGGTAGTTCTAGTAGTTCTGATTAGCAGGATTGAAATGCCACTGAAGGCAGTGATGCTTGAATTCATGTTTCTGTTGGCCACGCTAAGGCTAGCAGCTCATTAAACTATGATACGATTCCTACTGCTATAAGTGTGAGAAATATTTAAAAATTTAATCGCTCAAGGTAAGGACCAATATTTTTTACAGTCGAACAATTTAGTTTTCAGATACATGAAAACTATTCATATATAAACTATTTATATGAAACGGAGGCGTATGCATTTAACATTTTCCACATTTTCGAATTGCTAAAATCAAATAAAGTCGATAATATTCAACAAAAAGAGTAAGTGCGATTCAACAAATCGAATATTCTTCCTGATGGATTGTTAGATTACTTATTCTAATCAACGATTATTAACTAAGCAGCGTAAAAATCACTTCAATGACTTCGATTTATCCATTTGATGCATTACTGCATCACCACTCATTCAAGCAATTGTAAACAGAAATTGGTGTCATTCTCCCTGGAGCTGAGGAGCGATTTACAAAACCAACGAATCCATTTCACATAGCACAGGATTAAAATACATTCCCATTCAAAGTAAAGTAGTATCTCGTGAAAAACGTGGAACATGGAAATTGGTATGTTACGTTAATGTGTTTAAACATCATCTGTGCACGTACGTACTCTTTTGTACGTATATCCATCGACAAGGCAGATATATCCTATATCCTGCAGCATTGTCGTTTTCATCAATCGATAACTCGTTTCGATTGTTTGAGGATTGCGACATGCATTTGTGTTATAACCTGACACTGTAGTATGGATGATACTCGCATGAAGTTCATTTGAGTTTAATTTAAATTAAAATAAACAAACCTCTATTTATCGATTTTTGAAAACCTATAAGCAATAACACATATAATTGAAATTAAATAAAGTATTAAAATTGCCATCAAACTTGACAGATCACATTCTTTGTCCATGAGCCTTTATCTGTACCCTACGTCAATTTATTTTATTTTCCGTTGTTACACTTAAAAAGTTGACTATGAAAAGAAGGACATAAGAAGCGAAGGAGCAAAGCTAGAACAACTGAAAACTCGTTGCCGTCAACTTTATAATTAAATTCAGCAGCGGCAATTGTTAGTAAAAGTAAGGCACAGCTGAATGTTTAGCTTCCTAAAACACAAAACGAGTTGGCATATAGTATAAAAACTACAAAGCAGAGAGTCATTCGGCAAGCTTTTGTCGTTGTCCTTAAGCCTTTGTCCATAGCACATGTAGAACGAGGGAATGCCTTGAAAACGGGATGAACAGAAGATAGACTGTAGGGATACACTTCGTCCGAAAAACGAATATAAACTGTTCGAAGATTTTTCTAGGCCTTGACATTCACCATAAAAAATGTAAACTAACCATGGCAACATTTTAATTATATTGCCACTGCGCTGATAAATAGTAATTAGCATTCAAATATCCCATCTCAATCCGATCATAATACCTATATAATGTATTTTTATGGAATTTTGTTGCTATTTACGTGGAATAAAATCACTCAGCAGAATAATATTTCAGAAGAACAAAACGACTTGGAAGAACTTAAGTGACAGGAGTTGCTCAGCATGTTAAGAGGCGTTATTATGTTTGATATAATGAAAGTGTTTGACAGTATCTTTTGTACTTGTTCCATTCATGCGTATCATCTCATTAACCAAAAAGCATATCCCTGACAGAAGAGCCGGTTGGTTATTTCGTATTGGAATTATGAATGCAAGTATCCCTGTAATCATTGGTATTTCTTACATCTATGGATCCGTTCTACTTTTTTTTAGTAGGTTTCCGTTTTTGTCAAACTATGGATATAGATCCTTTGCATGTGATTGATCGTACAACTACCGTTAATCTTTTTGTAAACATTGAAAGCGAATAATTTCAGCAAAATTTTTAATTTTCAGGTACAAATGGTTAGATTGGAAATTTCCCGGTACTGCGTCAAGGATAATTGTAAAGAAGATTTTGCTGGATCAATTTCTTCTTACGCCTGTGTTGCTGGTTATGTTTTACACAGGTGAAAGATCTTGAAGAAAAAAAAACATACAACTGATTCCTAACAAGATACTTCTCGTGTAGGATAGTGATGACATTGTTGCTTAGTGCAATTAAAATTTCCTTTTGTTTGCTAAACAAATTTTCCAAATGTTTTGAAATTTTAAATTTCTGCATTACGTAGAAGCTAACTGTTTTATTTTTATAGGCATGTCGCTGATGGAACGGGCCAGGGATCCATTTGAGGAGCTCAGACAAAAATTCACCCCGACATTTGTTCGATCGTGTGTATTTTGGATTCCAGCACAATTAGTCAATTTTACATTAATACTCCCGAAATTCCGGGTAATTTACATGGGGGTATGTGGATGTGTATGGGTGAATATACTGTGCTGGATCAAAAGGCAGCGCTTAGCAAGTGATGAGATGAAAGCAATGGACACAATCGAAGAAAAAACGCTGGAGAGTTGAATGAAATCGGTATTTAATGTGCAGCTTCATTTCTTTGTAAGATTTAGATAACCACATATAAATTTCAAGAGAATGCTGCATTGTTTAAATGACTATCAAAATTTAACTAAAAACTTTAATAAATAAAATTTTCAACAAAAAAATATCAAAATATACCTGAAATTTTAACGATGCATTGAAAGTTGAGTTTTTCAATTTAAAGATGAGGTATAGAGAAAACACAAAACAGCGATATAGCTGGCTTGAAAAAAATAAGTAGATTTTTTTTGTGTTGGTAAATTTTCCCTCATTACTTGGCTAAACAAGAATTTCACGGAAAATGCTTTTGAGTAAAAATGATGAACGAAAAATCGAATATTGCATTTTCTAGTCCTCTCTGCGAGTTGATGCTCCGGAGTGCTTACGCTATGCCATGTGGATGTATAGGGTTTTTTTGTAGCTCTCAGTTGGCAACACTTTCTAATGCTACGTAGTGTGTGAAAGCTGTCATACGTTTTATGGTTAATTCGAATTGGCATTTTATCATGAAAAGGTTGACGCCATGGCAACGTCTAGAAATTGTAAAGAAAAGCAATCGAAAAACTCATTGCGAACCCATCAATATTATGGTCGACAGAATCGTCCATCAGAACTATTAATTCGATTAACCGGGGATGGTTTCCGTGCCAAGTTTAGTTTGACTGATAATATGCATCCAGATGCCATCCAGTAGCAATGAAGAAACCAAAGTAGCTGTAGAGCGTAGTATCGATGAAAACCAAAGTGAGTTCATTCGACATCGTGCTCAACAATTAAACCTTTGCCTATTCACATTATGAAAGATTTTACAGAAGGATCTTGGTTTGGGAGCTAACAAAATCCATACTAAGAAGAAAATTTTGTACTGCGATGAGGCTCGTTTTTGGTAGTATGCCTAGATCAATCAGCAAAACTGCCGTATTTAGAGGGATGAGCAACAAAAAGCTGTTGCCCTTACACCGTTACATCCGGAGAAGTTCATTGTTTGGTGTGCTTTATAGGGCATTCATTGGTCCATATGTCTTCAAAAATGCTGTTGGGAATAACGTTACAGTCAATGATGACTGCTAAAGAGCCATGATCAATGACTTTCCCGTTCCGTAATGAACTCGCCGTTATGTAGGGTATTTCTAGTTTCAGCAGGATGGCGTGCCATACTATAACGCCATGCTAACGATCGACTTATTGAAAGAAGCATTTGATAAGTCCATAGTTTCTCGTTTTTGGCCTTTGAACTGACCTGCAAGAACTTGTGTGTTAATTCTGCTGGACGTCAAATCAATCGTCTACACCGACAATCCCAAGACGCTTGATCACTTGGGAGGCAACCTTCACCACAAAATTGGTGAGATACGGTCTGAATTGTTGGTTCGAATAGCTGACAGTTGGACCTCTCGTTTAGACTTCCTTTTATCATAGAGGTATGGAATGAAAAATTTCTTTATATCTTGATTTAGGTTGAACTATTACGTTATGGGAAGCAGGTCAAAGATTTTGTGTTATTAGCATTATTGAATTTAGATGTTTTATTAAGCGTTCTATAGATATTATACGGACATATGTAATGCATTTATGCAAGTATTCAGCTTTTGTAATTTCCATTAACCGTTTCATCACAAGTTCGAATTGTCATGAGCAAAATATTGTTCCTCTGGTTTGTAAATTATAAAAGAAAATAAAAACATAAATAATCACATGAACGAAGCTTTGACATTGACGAGATCTTCTGACATTGATGATGACTTGGTGTCTTAGTAAGAGACAATCAGAGAATTTCAACTAAGGGGATTGATAAGTTGCCGGAAATCGATCACTAAGCGTTATTTGTCATTTGAAGAAGCTTGATTATGCTTTCAAGCTCTGGACATGAGTGCTACTTCTCATGACTTTATAAAAAGGAATAACTGGCATGAATATTGCCATTTCCCCGGCTACGGAAACAATTAATGAAGACATATTCTTTTGCTACAATTCAATGCACTATTACAAATGCACTGAGAAAGAAAAGCTGGAACAGGTTCCGAGATCAGAAATGCCAGCGTGTATCTAGCAAAGAATGGCTATGGGGTTGCTGGGATGACATGGGAATTATTCACTTACCTGCGGAGAGTAAATACTGTGGGCAACTCACTTGATTCGATACTATCATTAGAACTACAAAACAAGTAGAATTAGTATTATATTCTCGAGATAACAGCACTTTTAGATTTTAGTTCAGGTTCCTATTCATTTCAACCTATTCTGCACAGACTGCTTCGGTGTTGGCAGAGTAGTTTGAACGGCGATAGTTTTGCTTCTAAATGAGCTGGCCTGAAAAAACAGCTGATCTGTCAAACACCTAAAGGGATTTTGTTTCGAGGCAAATGTAGCTCTTTCTTTATAGATGGATCCCACAAAATCGAAGATACTTGGATAACAATTTTAGTGAAGAATAGAGACAAGTAAACTACTGTAAACTGTACAAGTAAACTGACTAATAAAATGTTACCCTTTAAAATCGAATTTATTTAAGTTTATTTTGAAAAAACGAATTAACTTTTGCCACCATTATCCGCTAGTCCTTAAAGTGTGCTAGAGTCAAATGATTTCCATACCATACGTACACGTGAGTAAATTTAGCCGGAATCGAGAAAAATACGTAATCGAGGTACGTACACTGAATTCTATCCTGTCAACTGAGACACAAACTCAAGTATCTTTGCCGTTATTGATTTCGATCTCAGGGTCAGCTGCATTGAAGGCGATTTCTTCACATTATACTATTCGACAAATTATTTAAACAAATGAATACTAGATTAAATTTAAAAAAAAATTATAAAATCACGTACAAGTAAAAAGAAATAATTTAATAGTATTCCCAATATATGTTAAGTGATGAGTTCTTCAAGCACTCCCCTAAAACCACACAGTTTATATTCTGTAAATGGTACTCGTACTCATACTCTACGTTTTTTGATTTGCCTAATTAAATTCTGGAAATTTTCATAAAAAAAAATAATACATATAAATGAAAATTTTTACAATGAAAATATGGAACACAGTTGATATTTCACAACGGGTCAAATAGATAAAGATATCATTACGTATGAAATTGTTGGATATGATAATATGTCGAGGCAGATAAATAGACATAATGATGATTTCGTATAAAAAATATGCGTACGTACGTAAAATACGTACATTTTATCTTATGTTATTGTATACTTTCAACCGAAAAACGTCTCTAGAGTTTCGTTTCGCAAATGAGTTCATCTCCTTGTGAGGGTGTATACATTTACTTTAGTTACAATGAGGAAAACCGAGAAAGTTCCCTTTTGCAATTTAATATGTGAACTCCCCTTATGATATAATACAGAAGATATATACATGTTGTATATAAAGTAGATATATATATCTACTTGTATAAGTTTCATACTTAAGACGACGTGTTCGGTGACACAGTTGCAGTACTAGAAGGACGGCTGAGGGTGGCTGATAATATATCCGTTTTCAACAGACATATGTATATGAGGTTTCCTACATTAGCTTTTTATTGCCATCTAGGTATATTAAGATTGCTGTAGTATAAATACAAAAAGCAAACCACTTCTTTGTGATACCCTTCAACGTATACATGTTCTTTAGATTTGAAGGTAGTCACCATGAAATCACTCTCCGAAAATAATGTTACACAATGTCACTCCGCATGATTCCTCTCATAGTGCTCTGGCATTCGGGGTGACAGAAACTCATCTAAGAACTGTGTCAAATGCTATTTCGTCCTTGTGCTTTGCACCAAGGAAACTTGAACACGAGAATAATACGTGGTGTAGAGATTTAATGCAATAAATCTTATTTTTTTCGGAAAAGTATACTAGTAATATTTATGGAACCTGTCACAAAATTAGAAAATAACCGCCATCCTTCACCCTCATAATAATCCTCTTTAGTTTGCTTGCAACATTCATCGCGCGTATCGTTGGAGGCGATGTTGAAGAGACCCCTTTTAATCCTGCTGTAGATGATTATGAGTAGGGTGAGATTTGATATTTTGGTCAGGTGTTAAGTTAAAGCGTAACTAGTAGAATGATTTGCAATATGCCACAAGCATTTCGGGATTTTTATTAATATTTAATCGTTATTTATAAATTTTTGTAATTTGGGCTCCAATTCAATTGATTATCACTGATGGGCTTAAGCTTTGTACAAATTCTTTGAATATTTGAAGGAACGAAAATTGTGTGTCAGTGACCCGTATGTCGGGGTTAACGAAAATGTTCAATAAGCGTTGTATCATTATACATGGTGTCATTGATGTGAACAGCCTACCGTCCAATCACATAACTCATAACCAAAATCATGGTGGATAGAGGGCATGTAGCTTTCAACTGTTCTAGGCAGGCCTGTGGAGTTAAGTAGCTGCAAGAGGATGAGCAGGATAAATGCACTGTCGATGGAAATCCTTGTCAGTGTCTTGTGTGAGAAAAGTGGCCACAATACTAGCTACCGAAATTGTCCTAAATGGCAGAAAATTTTAATTCGAAAGTAAGAAAACCTTAATAAAATTCTCATCCGCTTCTAATAACTTCTTGGCAATAGTAACTATGTTCAGCCAGAATGAAATTGGCTCAAATAACTAAAGTGTCCAAAGTAGGAATCTCCAACCTTCGTAAATAAGACGTAGTTTTTATTCAAGAAAACAGGTTAAAATCATACCATAAGGTTCATTCGAAGGGCTACAATAGTTTTTTTTATATTCAAACTGTCTTTAATTTAAACAAAGGCAAATCAACATATTTTCAAACGCAGAAGTTACCATCGTCTAAATACGGCTTGGCGATATCAGAATTCATTTTCGTTCAGTGAAGCTCATTGCTGGCTAGGCACGATTAAAGATGTTTTTTTTTACAGGTATGAAACTTTAAGTTTGCAACACTTTTTAATGCTTTATATTATTTGACAGCTGTTCTGCGTTCTATAGTTAGTTTGATTTGCCATTTTATCTTAAATAGGTCGACACATGTGCATCGTCTGCAAATAGTGCAGATTTATTTCAAAAAAGGTTCTGTTCAAGAAACTCATCGCACACTCCGTAAATTTTATGGTCGGCATAATCGTCCATCAGAACAATTGATAAGATTAACCATAGACCATTTTGGCGCCACGTTTACTCTAACTGATAATACGATAATAGCGTAATGAAGAAACAATAGCGATTGTAGAGCGTAGTATCGATGAAGATCAAAGTGAGTCCATCTGACATTGTGCTCAACAATTAAACCTGTGTCAATCCACATTATGGAATATTTTACGGAAGGATCTTGGTTTGTGGACTTACAAAATCAGTTTACAGCCAAAGTGATCGAGCAAGATGTAAATGCGGTGTGGGCAAGGTCAATAAACAAGCTGCCGCATTTGGAGGGATGAGCAACCAAAGGCGATTTTCCAAACACCATTACACTCGGAAAAAGTCATTGTTTGGTGTGGACCGGTGGAATCATTTGTCCATGTCTTCAAAAATATTGCTGGGAATAACATTGGAGTCAAGGCCGACTTTCCGTTACGCAGTTGATTCGCCGTAATGCAGGGGACCCTTTTTTTCAGCAGGATGACGCGATACGCCATACGGCTAGTCCAATTATCGATTTATTGAAAGAAGCATTTGAGACTATTTCTTGTGGAGATACGTCAAATGACTCATCTATGCCGAAAAACTCGAGACGTCCAATCATTTGGAAGACAACATTTGCCGAGTTAAACAGCTCGTTCGCGGTATTGGCGGGATACGGCCCCAATTATTGCTTAGAGCAGTTAAAAATTGGAGGTCTTGTTTGGACCTCTTCCGCGACAATCGTCAGGCTCACATGTCCGAATTCATATTGGAATAAAAATTGCAAAGAAATATCCACTTCTAATAAAACTATTTTCATGGCAATCAAAACAATTTAACATTGTTTAATTTCATTTCAAAATTCTAAGACTCTAGAATAACACTCTTAGATTCTAGAAAAAATAACAATTTTTGGATACTGGTTGATTCTTTGTTATTTGGTGGGGGGAATTCATCGTAAGATGTATGAGCTGAAGCCGGAATTACAACAAGCTTAACGCTGTTCACCTTCACAACTATAACATATCTTCAACGTAACATATGTCAAGATAACTTAGTAGATTCCGTGGTCATTTTCATTTATTGATTTCATCTATATCCCCCTGGCTTTTATCACACTAGCACTAGAGGTAAGGCTCTTGATCATCGAATAGTTGATTATGAAACCGGGTCCTATCTTCTGTTTCTTCGATTCTACCAAATTAAGAATTACCAAATATCTCCAGTAGCCAATAGAAATTACACTACCTATATGATAGATGCCTTAGTAAATGAAATAAATAATGTCACATCCACTGCCATGACAGAGAAAATATTGTTAAAAGTAATCTTATCTTACTAAAAGACGTGACTGTTCGACTGATTAACATCATGAAATATCTGAGGAAGTTATTCTTAAGAAACATGCATTTTAATCAAAATGTTGGCTGCATAGGCGACGGAATAAATAAGCAACCAATAAGGAAACATTTTCGAGACAAGGTTAACAGCGTTAAAGACGGTCCTGATTTCGTCAAGTAGCTTAAAGTTTTTTCCGAGGAAATGTGGGAAAATGACTGCCTTTTGTAGATGGCATCTTGTGTGAGGAAGAAAGTACCAATGATTGCGCATAATATTTTGCTAAAATAGAAAACACTTCAAGAGGTGTTAGAACGTCAAAAAATGCTACACTAAGTTGCGGAAAATATCAAATAATTAAATTTTATGTAAAACTGCTGGTATCACCTGCAGATGCTAGTTTTGAATTCAGTAGTCAATTAATATCAGATGTTACAGCAAACAATGCTCCTGTTGAATGTTTCAAATTGCCTCTATAGAATGGATACAAGTGCCTTAGTGCCATCTTCTAAAACACCATCAACCTAAACACTATCAACTGCCTAAACACCATCAACAAAATTCTAAAGTAAATGCCAGAGGTTTGTTTAAAATCTCGTTTAATCATTATTAACAACAGTTCCCCAACACCTGATAGAATACCTTAGTTGGATCTGTTTCCATAAAATAAACAAAGGCTACCAATGCAACAAGTTATAGACAGATTTAATTGCTGCAATTTAACAAAATAACCTTGGAATACGTAAAAGATGAAATTCTCTCCATCAGTGTGATCTGGGTAAAATAAATAAATATCAACTAGATTTCTTCGGGAACAAGGCTGCTAGGTATGCAAAATGTTAATAAAGTCTTCAGGAAGAAAGCCACTACCTTAGCGTGCACCATTGACAATCAAAAGGCCTTTGATAGAGTTTGTATTCCTGGGCTCATCAATATGCTAAGTTCCTTTATAGTTCCAGAAACCATATATCATATCGCAGCAAAATATATGCTTTGATATATACGTTGGCTTTCAATAGAGTGATGTCTTAGGGCAACTTTATGTAATATATATAGTGCAGACTCATCAAACATACAGGATATTTATGTGAAAACTATCTTCTATACGGTATCCATTTAGATTCCAATGGACCATCCATTAAACTTTCAGCGAAGCGAATAATCACTCCCCTCACTAATATTTACAAATAGCTTGTAAGATAAATTAAAACTTGTCAAGCCGAAGCCATGTATGCGGTCTAATTTACTCTTTCTTTAGCGAACGAATACCCTTAATCAAAATCGGCGATACTCTGTCTTGAAAATTTTCAGACTCATCCGGAATCCCATAAGGTACTATCATTTATACTCTCCTATTATCATTACATGCTAAAGACATGAGTGCATCATTGTTGTGGCGATTTCTTTGACCCAGCGATAAAATCCTGCATTCGAACTCAATACGTAAAAAAACCAGTATTTAGTCTAAATTCCAATACGTTAAACAATTCAGCATTGGTGTGAAGGATGACGCCTGTCATACTTTCTTTTCATGCAGAAGATGGGACAAACAGCGCGGTGATCTTGCCGAAAAAGTGGGAGAGCTCTATCCAGACAGCCTAATCGAAGAGATGCTGAAATCATTTGACAAATGGAATCAAGTGGCACATTACGCTCGGGTAATCTTAGTAATGAAAAAAGGCATACTTGATCGGCTGGAGGCGTTGAGGGTGGAGGGTTTCCTTCTCTAGCAATCCTCCTCCTCTTCTCCATCCTGCTGGAGAAGGAATCCCTGTAACCAGAAGGCGCCAAAAGGCGTAAAATTGGGAGGCCTAGCCCGAAGTAATGTGTCAAACGGTTCAGGGCTAGGCGCTCCGGTTGACAGGTGAGGTGTTTAGTCGGTAGTCTAGTAGGTCCACTGGGAGTCCGACACTCGGGGCGTAAATAGCCTTCACCTCCCTACCCAAAAAAAAAAATACGTTAAACAATGCCCACCCCTCCGTGCGTTAAAGTTGACAAACTCATGTCACGATATCTTTCTAGTTTAAACTTTTCTTTTGAATAGTTTAGATTTATTTATCTTATTTACTTTTACTTTTTTCTAACTTTACAATAATTTTTTCATTCTTAATGAGAAGCTTAATTCTTCAAGCATTCAACAAGGTCAAAATTTGCTCTTCTTCAGCTAGAACTTAGCATAAACGAGAGGAGGGTGATGAAAAAGTAGAAGAAAAGTTTATAAATTGTAACATGATGAAAACTGTTTCTTTAGATCATTTGATTAATGATAATTGAAATGAAGAACACGCTTACTTGTAAGCTAAAATGATAATAAACTTTCCAGACTAAGCATGAAATTCAGGAGTTTTGACTTGGGAATTAGAAAACATACCTACATATAACCAACGGATAAGGACAACATGAACAAGAAAAAAAAACTAGGTCGTTCTTTCTCAACATAATCTCGATGTGAGTAAGCAAAATAACTGTACGTCTATGCAACATGACAGAAAAGCCAAACATTGACGACTAAGACGACATATTACGGTGGTTGAGCAAAAGCTTAATAAATCACATGGGGAGCAATAAAACGATGCGTGCAGAACAGACGAGGGATTTGATGATGAAAAGCAAACGTAGCAAGGCGAAGTATCTTTAATGTGACAATGATTTCGGAAACTTACTGAGAGAAAATGGCGGAAATGGCAACCATGCATGCGGAAACTTAATTGATTATGTTTTTTATTCGTACGATTTCTTACATTTCCTGTAACTGCATGTCAAATAGACGCGCTTGAGAGCAACCTCATGACTTAAATAAGCTTTTGCGAGTTTAGGGAACTAGTTTCATTTCTCACAATTCAGCATGAAGGTTTTAAAACTTAATTTGTAATTTCACGATCTAGATATGTTTTAATGTACTGTAACCTTATAAATGTCATACAAGGATAGCTTCGATATAGTCCTCAAACTTGACAGGTAAACTTGAAACAATCAGCACAGATAGGTTTAAGAGTCAATGTTTGTGAACAGTGTTTGGTTTAATAAAGAAAAAATAAAAAAAAATAATTATTTTATACAAAAAAGTGCACAATTATACGCAGTGTTTTTCAGATTGCATTTCTCTATTTTCAGTTATAGTGAAAAATGTTAGATAATGCCACTTTGTTAAGTGATTATTGTCATTTAACTTTAATAAAAAATGATTTCTTAAGATTTCTTCTGAACGCTTCTGAACGCTACGTATGATGTGACAGCTGTCATGCGCTTAATGATTACCTTGGTACACCATTTTATCATAACTAGATTGAAGCTTGAATAATGACTACAAATTGTAAATAGATTGAAGCTTGAACGACCACTACACTTATATAGCCATTTTATATATATAGCCATTTCAAAAAAGGAAAAACGATTGTGTTTGAGAAATTCATCGCGCACTACGTCAATTTTATGACTGACATTATCATGGTTCGTTTACTCTCTACTCTCACTAATAGTACGTATCCATCCAGTCGTCAAACACTGCATAATGAAGGAACCAAACCAGCTGTAGAGCGTAGTATCGATGAAGACATAAGTGAGTCCATTGGACAACGTGCTCAACAATTAAACCTTTGTCCATCCACATTATGGAAGAAACAAGCGATAATCCCTCGGAGCAAGCTTGGCAGAATACGGTCCCTGCCAATACCTGTTAATTTGCGTTAGGTAAATGCAGCTGTGTGCGGTCTCGCATTGCCGTGGTGAATAATAACTCCCTGACGAATAACTAATGCAAACTGCTTATAACACATTGCTTGTTGATGCCGTTCCAATTTATGTATTCCACATTTAACGTTCTTCGTAACTTGGTAACTCTTCGTAAATCCCACCAAATAGACAGTCCTATTGTGGATGAAAGGCTGTTCCGAAGTGGATGCTGGTGATTCACCTATTGAGCAAACTGCCCAGCGCTGTTTTGCATTATTGTACATGACTCACTTTCCATCTCCAATAACCATTAATTGGAGAAAACCTTTAGTATTAAGATAAGAAATATAGCCATTCAGTCCCCGTTTCTTTAGCAAAGTTCATGGTACCCATGTATCCATGGTTCATGGAGGTACCCAAGTATCCAACTTTACAACATATCACGTAACATACGTCTGTAGTGGTTCTGTGGATCTGAAACCTCTTCGATAATTCTACAACGATCGTCTTATTACCTCCTTGCATAACTTCTAAATGATTGTCGTATGTCACCTCCCTGGGTCTTCTTCGTCGTGACTTCTATCTGTCTTCAAACTGTCAACATGCTCGTTACCACGTTTTATCCATAAATTCTTATATTCCCATGAGCCTCCGCCACGCGGTGTCCAAAATCAAACTCGTAAAGTAAACAATGCTTAATATGCAACTTATAAGCTTCCATGTTTGTTAGATAACTTGAAAACGAAAATGCACAACGGCGATTTCTTTTTATAGTGGCGATATGGAGATTTCCGAAACAACGTACTTCAACGTAAAATTAACGTTAAAAAAGGACGTATGGATTCTCATCGAAAAGCTAATATTTGTATCAAGTTACTTAAGGCAAAGTGCGAAAAGGTTTCTGGCCTTCAAAACTAATTTGTTTATGTTTCCAAGAAACATTGAGTTCACGAAGTAGTAGTATACTTTGCTTGTTTGTCCTATTCAATCAATTATTTTCCACAGTTTAAGCTATAACAAACAAATCTTTGTTTAATCTCGACGGAGATAATTATATATTTGATGTTTCCTTTGTGAGACAAATCATTAATTAAATTAATCTTTAAATGCATTAAAAATTAATAGAGTTTAACATGATTTAACAGGATCCAGGCATTTATACGTATCATTAAGCGTCAACCTTGCCTAACCACTGGAACTTAGGACTATTTTACAGAAAGTGTGTCGGCCGCCCGTAGCCATTGTTGGCTAGCAAAATAGATACTCCTGCTATGGATGGCTTACACGTAAATGAAACCCTTAAATCTAATAAGGTTTGTTGAGTAAGCGACCACTAAACTGGACAAGAAACCATTCTCGGGGTATATAAAGGAGGATTAAGAGAAAAGATGGAAATGCCTCATGGGAGGATCCCTATAATTTATATATACACCAGAATTCAATTAGTTGATACCCAACAACAGAATATGAAACTTATATACCAAATAGAATTTCGTTTGCCACAAATTATTCTGGGACAGGAAAGTGGTCTCATCCGGTTAAATGTTTGGTCTCCTGGTCATCTTTCGTTTCTAGCCAGACACTGATCCAAACAGAGGCGCTGCAATATTCCGTTGTCCAGGTATAAGGTGGTATCGTATTTTTTGTGAATCTATTTGCGATAGGAAGGATTGGTAGATTGGAGATATGTATGGTTGAAATATTTAGTATTTATGACCGTTGTATGAAATGAGCTGTTAAAAAATTAAACAATTTGACCAATCACGTTAGAAAGTTGTGAAGTGGCATCTTATATTGGATCACAGTAGTTTCATTTCTTTTTTAACGAAATCAATTTGTAAATTTTGTCTTATTGTTAAAGAAAATGGTTTATTAAAGTGATTTTGTTACTTTTAAGTTACGTTGTTTGCATTCTTCCCACAGCGGATGCTCAAACAATCAATTATGTCAAGTGACTGGACCGGACAGAATATACTCCTGTTTGACAATCGAATTGTTTCTTTGTAGGGAATGTATATTCAGATGCAAAGTTTCCACAATGCGATGTGGTATATTGACTACTATTATACAGAACTTCTTTGCACTGCATTGAGAATGACTACTAATACATCTTGCGATGTATGTATGTATGTATGTAAGTATGTATTTTGTTGATTTTACTGTTGATGGAGATGTGTTAGCAATGAATGAATTTAGTTGATATAGTTGGCTGATAGTACATACACACAGAAATACCCTTACGCGATGGAAAGTTCCCGCATATAATACTGATGGTTGCGTCCTTTGGATTGGATAATAACATCTTGGAGATTCTTATCTAATGGCAGAACACACAATAAACACTACCGTGATAGTCCCTTTCCTTCTTCTTAAGTGGGCTTTTCTGGTGAATTCACCTCTTTTATGCTTATGCTCGCACACTTCATATAGCAGGATAAATCAAAATCTAATATCGTCTTCAAGTCTCCCTGAGTACGCTACCGCAATTTCTTGTGTAGCAATCCCACATACGAGTCTGGAATTGCGCTTGAATGTATCTGACTTTATGATGATACTAACGGCAACCAGACTTGCGAATGATTAGCTATGTGTGAAAAAGACGATGGAGTTGAAGACGACTAGACAAGTAATACATTAGGATTACAGAACATTATGAGATTTATGTACATACGATGTAACAGTAGAAAATTTGTGGTCGCTCCATTTCTTACGGTTCATTAGCGTATACTTATTAAAATCATCATGTATACTGTCTTGTGGTGTGTTAACGTCAACGCCGGATTAGCTTACATTGAGTTGATTTGTACACATAAGGATCAAACAGAGGAGGAGGCAGGAGTAGGAAAGTAATAAAGAAAGATATTGATTGGAGTTTGCTTCAGTTAACTGACATCAAACTAACAGTGGTTTTAAAATTGTATAAAACTATAGTTTTCCATACGGCGGACAATGCATCACGATTATGAGCTTTTGGACAGGAAAAAGGTGTGGAAAATCGAAAAAGAGGGCACTGATAACTGAAAATCGAAAATGATGTCGCTGACTCCATCTTAAAACATTTTGCGGCAGTTCTTCGAGGCAAGAAAGCAAGACAAAATCCTTGATTTACTATTTTGGTCCATGATTTCAAACTTTCAGGAAAATTTTGAGTGCATATTTTTGACAACGTTTTGTAACTTAACACATTCGAATGGACATACAAAGATGGTAGCTTTGTTTGGTAATTAATCAGAATTCCACGAAATCCACGCACAAATATAATGGAGTTTTTATATCGAAAGTTTTTGTATTTATTTAGGATATTATTTGGAAATAACTACATTTTTCGAATAATTGCGAATAATTTGCCATAAAACTAGATTGTCTAAATTGTTTTGTAGGTCAAGAAGAGACAACGCTATTAGGTTCGCCAGTATTACACAGTATTTTTGTATAATGTTAAACAATTGAATATGCTGTAGTAATAAAGTTGAAAAAGAGAAGTACCAAAACGAATTCATAAGCGATTGTTGAAAGTGTATAAAGATCCTCCTTCTTTTTCCCCCATGGTCACCGTCCTTCATTTTTCCCAACGGATACCTTTTTGGGTTTCCGTTTTTCGTCCATACGATTCACATGGCTAGCTCAATGCAGCTTCCGTAGTCTAGAAATCGTTCAAGACTCATGTTCGGGCGCAACCGTTTTATTGAACGCGCCCTTTATCGAACGAGTCCTTTATCGAACGGGCCCTTTTTTCGTGTGTTGCTCACTTCGGTTGGTTTTCTGATTCTATTCGGTCACTTCCGTTTTGATCTGTCGATCTGCTCTCCTCGTGTTTTTAAAAACAACATTACATTGTCATCCGTGAGGGCGTTCGTGTGACTCTTGTCAGTTTTATTAAATTCAAAAAATTGGTGGAAGTTGCCACCCGTGCTACTAATCGACATATTCAACATATTCAACAATTGACAGGGGCGAAGCCAGGTGCTTCACATCATCGCTTAGCGTGTTCCTCTTCGTCTAAGGCGGTATAAGAATAGATTAATAACAGCCCTGAGGGTATCGTCGACAGTAAATCCATTTCCTCGTCCCATATTCCATATACCGTCGACACATCGAAAGAAGCCACAATTTCGATAACTGGAACTGGTAAGTCGCGAGAACTTTATTTATTTATTCTTATAAATTTTTGTGGTGACGCGAAGTGCTTTTCCGCCCAACGCGTCAACTCCATTACATGAAAAACTTCATACTGCTCATGGTTGTTTCCAATTCGCCGTTAGTCCCCGTCTAGCTTCGCCACAATTATCCACTTCAGGACCGGTCGCCCAAAGGCTTTCAATATATTTGCGGATACAAATTGAGTTTGTATACAGACATAGTATACACAGATTTTTATACTTGGAGCATTGTCTTTCTGTGTATGCAGTTGGCCTTGATACCCGTCAGAACTGAAAAAAACGTTTTATACAAAGCTCAAGCATTTTAACCAAGAGGACAGCTCGCAAAGCTGTACTCTTCGGCGTACGTTTCTTATATTGCTGATATTCTTATATTACTGATTCTCGTTGTTTTGGCTCCTAGATAAGCAAATTCGTCTACATTTTTGATACTGTATTGGCCAACAGTGATATTTTGGATATTTGAGCTATTTTACCTCGACTACGTAATGAGTTTTTTTTTCTCATTGATTTATAGCCCTACTAGTTTTGCTTCGCTGTTAGGTTTCAAGAGAAGCCGCATATACAAAAATGGAACAAAATACCCTTGCATTGCACTTTCTCAATAACGTTTGGTGAATTGAGAAGGGAGAAAAAAAGATTTTCTTTGTCGTTTTATCACTTAAGTCTAGTTAGGTCCAATCCATGTGCCTGAATAAAACGTACTTACTAATACGTGGTGCGAATCTATGACTTTGGATATTGTGCAATTAAAGGTCGAGGAATCAGCCAAACTCGACTTTTTCCAACGTTTGGCTGCTATCACATTTTAAAAGATGCAGAATTGAAAATGATTGTCATCAAAAGAAGAGCAGCAAAAGTGCCGTGCAAAAGTTTAACGTCAGTCATTCGGACTTTCTTCGCAGGGATGAGTTAGCATCACAATTTGAGCGACTCTCAGAATGGATAGTTCAAGGAATATTCACATTAATCGAAAAGCGTTTTCCTGACCATGAGTTAGAATATCGAGCTAAGCAATTCAAATAAAGGATACTTCAAGGAAAACTCAAATATACCAAACAAAGTATTTCCTGATCATGCAAGTGTCTGCATGATTCATGTTTTAAAATTTTTTTCGAATCATTATTCATACATGTGTTATTACATTTAAACGCTTCAAAATGAAAAAGAGAAGGTCGATATGCTTTTAGGTATCCGTTAGCTGTAAGTAAACGATCCTATTGATAATCGAAGTAGCTGACAAACACCGATTTGTCAACGAGTTCCACAACAAAATATCATTTTTAAGTGATAAGCTCTATTTCCTACAATTGTTGGTATGGTCAATTTTAGAAAAAGAGCCGAACGAGGCATTTATAAAGCAATAAATATGTTGATGTGAGCTACGGTAAGTAAGCGAATCGTCGTTTTTTGCTCTTCATACGCTTAACAAATTTATGTCCTTTCTTCAGGAAATGCTCAACGAAGGAAGGGAGGAAAATATCTCTGAGGAAGAATGTCAATATTTTGGAAAACTACTAGATATCAGCAGTAGTTCTAGCGGTGAATCCTGAGTGAATCTCATGCTGACATAGAGGGCGCCTTGGGAAAAATTTAAGCAAGGATCAAGGGGAAGTATCATATGAACTTGGGATTTGTAACGCGTCTGGTTTAGTAGTTGACGAAGAGGTGCTAATAATGTATCGAGGTGGTACCATGTGGATGACAAGACAAAGAACAAAGAAGTTGCTAAGTAAAGCGAAACAAAGTCAAATTAAAAGAATGAGAAGCCATGGACTCTTCTATCGCTTGCAAAATCGGATACTGAGGTTATAGCTAACAGATTGTTTCTACCAAAAAAATAAAGCTACCATACGGGAGATGTGGGGAGATGAACCTGGTACCTGTGATTTGTATGGTTATCGAAACTTTTGTGGTTGCCTGGGACGTTAACTTGAAGGTCTGACTTAGGAGGAAGAAATTATAGCTCCAATCTGATTTCAAAAGGTTCACTTATTGTTAAATATGTGTTTTTTAAAGCCTGTGCCTGTTTTTAAAGCCTGTTATGGCCAACACGCAGGGGCCAACCTCGAGCAAAAGACGTCTACTGATGAGTGTAATGGAGTCAGTGCTCTTGTATGGCTCCGAGGTTTGGGCTGATGCTCTTAATAGAGAGACGTACCGAAGGCGTCTGGCACAGGTGCAGAGGCAAGGAGCTTTACGGATAGCCGCTGCATACCGCACTGTCTCTGAACCTGCAGTGCTGGTAATCTCGAGGGTAGTTCCAATCAAATTACTTGCAGACGAACAGAAACGTGTGTACTCACGTAGGGAGGAGTCGGCGAGAGAAACCGTCAGCCGAGAGGAACGGAGAAGAACCCTTATCTTATGGCAGCAAACATGGGAAAACGAAACGCGAGGCAGATGGACCGCACGGCTGATAAGTGACTTGGGGCCGTGGTTCTACAGTATGCATGGTGAGACTGATTATTATCTGACGCAACTACTCAGTGGTCACGGGTATTTTCAGTCTTACCTGTATAAGATGGGAAAGACACTATCCCCAACTTGCGTGTTCTGCCCGGGGATGACGGATGACGCATGCCACACGTTCTTTACGTGTAATAGATTTACAAGACTCCGTTCGCATAAAATTGGCGTAGTTTCCCCAGAAAATTTAACGGGAAAAATGATGAAATCAAAGGACAATTGGAACTGTCTGTCGCATTACGTACGGACAGTACTCATTATAAAGAAGGACATAATGGATCGCTTGGCGAGGGAGGGAACATCTCTGTAACGCAATATTATAGTTACTAATCGCAATTCCTTCCTGTCCATCCGTGGAGAAAGAGAGATTTCCCTTAGCCTGAAGACATCGCTAAGCGATGATTAATGAGGCCTAGTCCGAAGTAATGTGACAAACAGTTCCAGGCTAGGTTCTCGGTGTGACAGGGGAGATGTTTAGTCGGTAGTCCGGTAGCGGGGTAGTCCGACACTCAGGGCGTAAATAGCCTTCACCTACCAAACAAAAAAAAAAAGCCTGTGCAAAACGACAAAAGATATCGATTTGAAAATATACTGGTTTCTTCATTAATGTTGAAAGATACGATTTGTGTAAAGATCTTTTTTCCTTTTGGATTCTTTGGTATGATTAATTGGATTAATAGGAAATGAAGTCCTACATGTTTACTAACAGATTATAAAAGCCGAACTAACGTAAATGAATTTAAGGAAGAGGCATTTGATGAATACTGCCAAAAGGAGCATAGTTATCACGGTTGTCTGCGTTAAAAGTGTCTAAAAGTGTTTGTCAAAAGGAATCGGCGCAGAAACTAGAAGGTTCAAAGTAAGTAAGAGTAGATTTGATTTTACTAGTTATGTCAAAAGTATCGATTGTAAACCTTGTTTACATTGACCTTTGTTTGATCGTATTAAAAGTAACGAAATAGAGTGGATGAAAAGGTTTTTATAAAAGTCGCTGTGCTTATGTACACTGATATTGTTAAAAAAGAAATTTTAGCATTAAACTTAATAATTAATCCTTAGAATAAGGATTAGGTTATAAGAATAATAACGGAATAAGAGTAGGTTAACCGGTAAAAAAACCTGTAAAAATTAATCAAAAACTGTAAATCATTTATAACATGTTAACTTCAATCGTAAGTGAACATTAAAAAAGGAAGGAAAACAAATAAAGAGAGAAAGTGAAGGATAACGGCACATCAATTGTGGTTTCGTTTCCTTCGATTATGGATGTAAACAATTCCCAGTAGCATCATTCCCTCTAAAACATTCAAAACTTTCATACCACTGTTAATTTATGTGTATTTCAGGATTCCAACAATTTTCTACACATGCACATTGTACTGATGATACTGATAATAATTTGCAGAGAATCAGACAAGGTTATTTGTTTCAGCAGGATATGAGACTTCGAAAGGAAGTTCATGTTTGTTTGGTGATGCCAGCGCAGTGGTATGACGATTCTTTCTCTTCCCAGTCATATGTGATTTATATACCCGCTACACTTATTTGCTATATATCTTGACGGTGAACATAACACAGTATACATACATTCATACTTTAGGTTATTTTCATTTCTAATTATGTTTTAAAAAGATAGAGAGGGGGAAAGTGAGAGATAGATAGAGAGAGAGGGAAAGAAACAATAAATATTGCTTTTATTCTTGAAAGATAGCACAACATTATTATTGCGAATGAAATGAGAAATGCGAGGCTTCAAGTGTTTTGAAAGTCTGCTGCATTTAATAGGCATGGGAATATATGGTCAATAACGGCTCTGCTTCTGTTTTCCGATTTTTAAGTACAATCGCAGCCGTCATTAAATTGGTATTTTAATATCCAAACAATGAGCTCTTTGGAATATTTGATATGCATCGTAAATAGTGTCTTATCGTACAACACGTGATTTCAGCGTAATTTTTTATCGTTTAATTGTTGGTAGTTAAACCAAAGAACGTGAATTTTCTTTAAAACAGAAGTTCTGTGGTTCTAAGCTTGCGACATACTTCGATTGTGGAAAACGAACTTCTTTGGGAAGTTTGGATAATTTATTCACGCGGCAATAAACAAAAAAAAAGGAAAACTTCTGTGACAGTAATGAGGTTGAGTGAGTATATCGAAAACGATGCTATCGCATCGTCATTGTAGGACCAAAGGATGTCATAAAATTCTTATCAGAAAATATTTGCTTGCACTTAAATGGCGGCAGCAACTGTGCGGGAAGGGAAGAATGTTGCTGAGTATATATTCCCACAACGACGGTTTTGATGTGTTTGTGAAGAGATTTCTAATAAAATTCGTGCAATAAAAATCGCGAGTCTACGAGACCTTTGGTCTTGCTTGGATGGAACGGGCATGGCAATCAAATGACCACGAGACCGAACTCGGAACCTAGCCACGGTATATATATAAAAGATGCATAAAGTTTTCATGGAGAAAATAATGTTCCTGTCCACATTTTCATAAGCGTTGAATTGTACAAACTGTGCTGAAATCTTACTGGCCTAAAGATATGAAAAACTGTTTATAAATCTTGATGGAACGTATGTTTATTGTTGACTTTGCCAAGAAAATAAACACGTCAGCAACGGTAACGCAGAATTTATTGATTCCAACGAAGCTAGAATACATAGGCTTCGATTAGAGTATATTTCACCAACATAAATCGCAAAAAATAATGCAGGGATTCTATCTCGTGGTATGTTGCATTTTCCGAGCAATGTGGTGTTTTAAAAAAATCTTTAGAATTGAGCCTTCTCAGGAGGCTGTTATGACCACAATATTCACGGTACCGGCAGTGGAAATAGTGAGGAAAAATTGTTTTAATCGAATCAAGTATAAGTATAGGCTATTGTAGTGACTACCGACCTGAAGATGGTGCCACCATCTTTTTCCCGCAGGCGAAAGTTCAGCGGACAGGTCGAAATTCAGCTGACCTACGACCTGGCGACCACTTCAGGTCGGAAGACAGTTTTTTTTTGATTTCCGGAAGAGAGAGGTGCAGGCATGGCTGAATAAATGACAATTTTGCGTCTTTGTTAAATAAAATCGGTAAATTCAGTGCCAAAATATCAAGTGAGGAACGTAAACTCAAGTTAAATACCGGCGTTCAGTTTCCCGTGCGTTGTAACATCATTTTTCCGCGAAGAACGTGATGCATCAACAAGTTGTCAACAGGTTTCGAAGGTTCAACTCGCTAATCACTTCCTAGATTGATTCACACCTAAAAGTAGGGTTATTCGACCTTTTTAGCGTGTAGGGATCAGTTTTAAACATCTCAAGAAGGCGCCGCCCGAATGAAGACAAGGCGAATGAACATCTTTCAACCAATTGGAATTTTTATCGTGAACATTAACAACTGGTGCACGGGACGGTTCAGCTTATGTTTTACGGACGTATTGCTTGCTGCTATCAATTTGGTTGATCGATTCCGCAATCGGATGACGGGGAAACCGAGACATATAGCCTGCATCAGTGTGGCACCATTTCATTCGGCCATTAAACAATTACAATTGGAGCGATCCATTTCGATGGTGTAGCAACAATATCACAGGTTGGCTGCACTGCTCGCGATTTGGAACGTATGGCCGGTGTTTTGAGAATAAACTTGGTGTCCAATTCGGTCATTCACCAGAAACAGTTCTCAACTTTGTACGTGTCTACTATATTCTATTCAGACGTCTGCCAATGGAAATGGGAGGGTGTTCATTGATCAATTCGATAAAGTCAGTAAGTTGGCAGATTTTAATTTAGCATTAGTTTGTAATCATATTGAAATGCATTTGGGCAAAAGCTATTCAATGCAAAGTCCAGAGATTAAAAGACTTGCTGATTATGCTGTATACATGTATCTACCATTGAAATACACCGTGGAAGCATGATTGATGAAAATATTACTCGCTTAAGAACAGAAAGCTCAAGTTCCACAAATATCAAGAAGCAGCCGTTTAGTGCAAATAATTTAGGTTATAAGCCATATAATCTCAATTAAGGACAGGTTTTAATCAATAGCTGAAAAATAAAAAAAATAAAAATAAAAAGTTAATTGTGCTACATAAAGTTTGGACACCATTCGAAAACGGGAAAAGCATAATTTCGAAGAAGACAGAAAAGATTGCGAACTATTAGTATTTCTTCGGTTATTTATGTTAGCGTTTTTAAATATTTTTCGGACATAATGTCTGCTTTCTCTGTTTAAATCAATTTGACCTGTGCATAGTTATTTATCTATATCAAAAGTTTTGGCAAAATTTTGTGGCCTATCGAAACTGTTATTGATCACATAAAAGCAAGATACAAGAATCAAGCATCCAACATAGTTAGACAATATTAAACGCTTGCGGTTCATTATAGTGTGTTGGAAAGCACAAGTCTAAATCAATTTCTTAGCAATCTGCTAAGATAAATTTGAAATATATTGAAGAGGAATTATTGTGAGATTTTAAAAAAAAAAAAAAGTAGAGTTAAGCAGTTGAAAATATATTTGATGGTAAAATATTTTAAATTTAAAATGGATCGCTTCCTCCTTGATTTGAACTCATTGGAGATTTCGACACATCAATGAGAATCAATTTAAGAACTTGTAAAAATTTTTG
This sequence comes from Stratiomys singularior, assembly GCA_954870665.1. Classification (NCBI taxonomy): domain Eukaryota; kingdom Metazoa; phylum Arthropoda; class Insecta; order Diptera; family Stratiomyidae; genus Stratiomys; species Stratiomys singularior. Next base: position 111,603,354 of record OX940880.1, on the reverse strand, counting down.
AATACTTATATTGATAGTGGAAAAGAAATATTCATTTGTGTAAGAATAATGTGCAATTCAAAAGTTTGTTATAAACCCAATGAATGATTAAGAATAATTTTTTTGAAGTAGGTTAAGCAAGTATGTGTACACATATAATAGTATTTCCATGTTTCCGCTTCACTATCGTGCTTTCTTTTAATTTGATTTAATCAACAGTGGACTTAATATAGCGCGATTCTGGTACGTTTGTCGCGGACTACTAGTTCGGTTTTTTCGGGTTCGCGTGTTTTACGGTCGCAAAATTAAAGTAGTTTGTTTTTAGGCACCGCGGTATATCGGTTCGCGAATGCGCGTTAGTCGGGGAGTTTGATTCTTTGATTGTATCTTGATGGTAAAAAATTCGAGTAAAGTAACGTAATTTGTTTAGAAACGTCGCGTAGTAAATCGGGCTTTTCGGTGGCTGGTTCAAATGGAACCAAGAGCGGAAGTTCACTTGGGTCCGACCCACGTCCGCAATCCTCGCCGCACTGAGCTAGCTAGCCAGCAGCCACCACGCGAGGGAACTTCCGAGTGGCCGAGTTGTTGACCCACGGGGTACGACTCGTTGCCACGTCTCCAGGACTGCACGTCCAATTGTCGGTGCGAGGCCGACTTTCATCCCGAGTCGTCGCCGTGACGACCTGGGGATTTAAATCCATTACACTATTCATTGCTCTATTTGAAGCTCACATTTCATGCATTGATGCGATCACTTGTTCTTTATTGTTTCAAGTTCTTATTGTTCTTTCTTGTTCTTGTTCTTATTGTTCTCTTCTTTGACTTACACAAGAAAAGATACTTAATCCCAAATGATAAATAGGCTCATGACACTTCTTGCAACATGGATAAACCCGAAACATGGGCAGGTAACTTCTGGCTTTATATATTTTCTACCATCAAATGCAGATTTGTGTACTTCATGTATTTAATTTTATATTTCCGTGAATGTAGAAAAGAAACCGAAACATGTAATTGTGAAACTCTTTAATCTGCCTCAATAAAATTGTTTTATTTCAGAAAAATTATTTTATTCCCATGATAGATCAGATTAAGTCTAATTCGACTGCGCAAGCCAAGTTTTAAATGGAAGACTTAATGTGGAACAGTTTATCTGAAGGCAGTTCGATTGAAATGATTTCAATGGGGATGAAGAAATGCGTGAGCCATCTCAGGATTGAAGTTGAGGGGAAGTTCGATTTATAAAAATATGAAATGTTAATTTCAAATGTGGGAATATGGTATTGTGTTTGAAATATTAAGCTGATATGTTTAATTCGTTCTTGGAAAAAGGTTAAACAAAAATAACATTTAACACAATTGAAAAAAAATCTAATATTAAACAATAATTGCCAATAGTACTGCAATCAATAAAATAGCTAAAGTATCATAACAATAAATAAAATATTTATATGCACATTGCACATCAGAAAAAGAAGACAGTTGGATTGTTTTAAATGTTCTTCAAAGTGGATGACAACAGCCTCAGCTTGCAAACTATCGCTCATTTCAGAAACAGATTGCTAGTGTGATTATGAGAACAAAAAGAAAAAAGTTATAGAAATGAATATCGGAGCGTTGGGTGCAGATCTAGTCCCGCAAACTAATATAAAATCATCACAAGCATGTATTCGAATGTATTCTGACAGAGAGACAGATCAATGAGAATAAACCACAGTACCTGGTTTTTCACGCTGAAATACTGGCTGTAAGTCTTCAAGGAATTTGTTGATATTCTGCGTTAATCAACCCTTGCTCTAACTAGCGACACACACTAGTGACATTTCCTAGCCTCGGGAACTACAACCACAACTTATGTACTTATTTCGTCGGGGAAAACATTATCCTGTCATGAACCACCTGTTCAAATTGACGGCATTTGTGACGGGTAAGGTCACTACCGTTTCTGAAACTGTTATTAAATGTTGGCAAGCCTACCTCAGGTCTGATGGGAGACTATCTCTCAAAACAGGGTATCAAACAATACCCAGTACCCTATACCGCGCTGTGGAAAAACACCCACTCATATTCAAAGGAATTACATACTCTTAGAAGGATACAGAACCCGCACAAAGTGACTGCGTTGAAAGTGTTCTGTGTCCTCTGTTTAACACTTGTCGAGCGGAAACGTTCAAATTGCCAATTTACCCAATCAATGATCTCCGCGAGAAACACATGCATTGCACAAGCCCTCATACCCATCATACTTGAACACCACATTATGGTAGTTTTCTTCTGGACCCATAAGGAGCGGATATCTTAGAGGAAATTGAAAACCATTACAAACCAACCATGCTTACAAACTACCATTATCAAACGGAGCTGAAACTCAAAGAACGTCATGAGTGGCGCGCCGTTTGACTAGTAACTCAAGGGCACGCCCATTTTAGGGGCTTTATCGAAGTTTCATTCCTACTGGGCCATGTTGCGAATTTTGACAAGAGGCTCGTTATTCTCCATGTTGAATTTTTTATACGGCGCTAACACTTCGAAATTCTCAAGCCAATAGGATTTGTTCAGAGCGTTATAATTTTCACTTCCTTAACATTTGTCCCTAGACAATAACTTAAATTACCAATTATACTGAGAAAAAATTACTCATCTATATATTTAACTACTTTATTACTCATCCACACTCAGCACGTCATCCCATCCCATCACTCAACTTTGTCACTCATCAAGATTTGACGACAAGTCTGTGGTAATGGTCTAGAAAACAACAAGAAACGAAACTTCCGAAGGAAAACGAGCGTAACAAAGGCAAAATCAAACAGTTAACAAACACATAAATTTACAAATCAAATTTTATTAATTAATTTATAAAAACACACATTTGGTTTGTAATATGATCCTTTTTACTAAAATATTGATGAAAAGCTCAAAATGCTAATGATTTTTTGGCTGTTATTTTAAAACCCTCACCGGTTGTATGATGAGTTCTTGGCTTAGTTAAAATCTCGGTCGGTAAAGGAGAATTCATAGATTTCAAATAACGATCGCGCTGATCTAAGCGGTTGACACTGATAGTGACAGGTGAATCCTCAAGGACACCCACAAGTGAAGCTAAGTTAATGGGCTTACCGTGGTTGAATTGGATAGGAGAACCCTTATTAGAAACTTGACTTCTGTCGAACATTGTCATAAGCATTTGAGTACGTGCTGGTGAAAAATAACTTTGCTTAATATTTGGCATAACTCGATCTAAAAACGATTGTTTCTGATTAATCAAAACGTGCGTTGTTTTATCCAATTTACTATCACTTATTGATTCCATATTTAGAAGTCGTTGAATATCGCAGGAGTAGTAAACTAGAACTGATTTGCGACAACTAAATTTCTCGGCTCTATAGTCTGAACTTTTAAGGCGATAAAAATAAAACACAACACTTTTGCTACATCATTAGGGCAATACTTCTAGAATCGTTTATGACATATTTAATTTTCAAATATGCTGCTAATGATAGGATCGTAAATAATTACCTCCACGTTCTACGACCTTTTTTCGAGTTTTTGGCATTTTGCAATTAGTTTTACTTTAGCTTTCAAGGGTTCTTGAAACTCCTAACCAAAGATTATTAAACTAGTTTTTGAGCCTGAATCATGTTATTTCAATAATTCCGTAGACGTTTAAAAAAATTAGATTACTAGAAACCATCACATAATCCATGTTGAATCACTCCTAGGAGAATTAATGCAACCAATTTCTTCGAGTCTAAACGGAAGTGATAAAAAACGACTTAATGTGACAAGAAATTATGTAACGCGATCAAAGGAATACGGATCAATCATTTTCTAAATTACATGTCGAATATTCGTAGAGTACTCATCGTAAGAATTGTTTTTCCTGTACACGTACTGTGCTCGTAGATAGAGCAGCAACACAACAGTAAAACGTAAGGATGTAGGTGTATTCTTTTCGCAACCGAATCAAAAGCTAAGCGATTAGCTTCATTGAGTTAAACTCACGTAAAGGTATCGAATTTGTGCTGAGATATTTGTCTCAACAATAGCGACCTTTGATTTACGGAGAAATGCGTTTTTAATCATCGAAAATGATTGGGGAAGGTGAATCCTTGCTCTGTTCGATGTTTTTGTGCTTATGATATGTTAATGTACAGCCTGTTAATGAAATTTGGCTGCCTTTGACGTTTCATTTGAAACAGTGATTTCAAACAGAAGATATTCATTTGAACAGTAATGCCAAAAGGCCTGCATTGTCAATTCTGTGACAGTCGAACTCCAACGCAATCAAACACATATTTATTTATTCACAAGCGCATAGTTTCTGTGGCATTTTATCCAATAATCAATAAGATATTTCAATGCTTCCATCAAAATTAAATTATTTTATAGTGTCTCCTTACGAATTTCAATATAAGAAACCCTAGTATCTTCCCTGAACAATTGCTTACAACATTTATAAAGGTCATTCTCTAGTAGTATTTGTTCAATCCTTGTTGCAAGCATAAGCATAAATTATAAAGTCCAATCTGGCGATTCAATCATGACTCCATGTATTATACAGAATGAGATTTACGCACTCTGAACCAAACAATTTTCACTGATTTACTTCATGCGCATCGACTGAAGCTAGTATATCATGATTTGCTTCGTATCGCTTCTCTCCAGAATCCTTTAATAGTTTCTTTATGAGGGTCGTTTTCACTACACTGGCCCATTCCAACACATATTACTTTCAACAAAGTTACTAACCATCTCATATTTTCATCACTGTAGCACTGTGGAAAAAGAATCTTCATTTATTGTGTATCAGAGAGAGTTTGTTCATATTTTTTCCTAGTCTCGCATTCCACATTAAACTTCGAAATCAGATTTAGAAAGGAGAAATATGTTTGCATAAGGACTACATATTACGAAATAATGCCAAAAGACCGGAAGGATAGATCGGAGGGAAGTAAAGAGAATTTCCAATATTTTCTTTTCTCAAGATGTTGCTATACCGTTCGAGCAGACCGAAGATTTTATGTCTCTACTACTATATCACTATCAACGAAGACTATACACAGACGAGACAAATCCATTTTAATGGAAATCGTTGGCCCAGCTTTATTGAGATGGGATATGTGTGCTCTTGTAAAGTGTTATGCTTAAGGCTCCTCCTGAACAACTTTAAGCCATAAAATTTGGCAGTTGTAAGCAATATTTTGGTGATAATGGCCCAAAGTGCCTTTTGTGACATTAAGTTTTCTAAGACGGAAGGGTTGCTCCTCTTTGCTGCTCTTCTATGTCCACCTCATGAAAATTATATTACATGCATGATATGTACACGTATGTCTAGTCTCTAATGTCTTTTTTCGTTCATGAGTCGCAAATATAAAGTGACTATCGGACATGGTACGTCTCTTTGGTTGAGATAAATTTTATATCTTCTTATAACGCGTTGTGTGCTGTGATAAAAATATTTATGAATGAATAAGATAACTACCTTGTATGAAAGTAATGCGATGAATCATTCACATAAGGGTTTTTGGCACATTTCTTTCCGGCTTAGGTACAATGGTTTTAGGAGCTAAAGCATTTTTGGGGATAATTCTCATTGAATTTGTCTATATCTATAAGCATAAATTATATTATCGTCAGGCGTTCAACCACAGAGTCGATACTAGGATTCAAAATATAGAGAAGAGTGATGAATGTGTGTAATGCCTCGGGTTAATTTTGGTAGGAATATTAACCGATGTATTTGAAACGGATACAATTGAAACAATATTGTGAAAATGCAGATCCACAAGTCTCTATTATGAGTAGGGCAAGTGAGGCATTGGTTCTTCACTGGTATAAAATCAAACGTCAAATCCTTCACCTAACACCGCATACAATCTGGGCGCTCCGAATAATTTAGAGTCAGATAACTGCGACTCGGAAAGCGCATTCAAGGAGGTCTGAAATCATGCTTGATTTAAATGGTACAGTCACCAGTAGTACTTGACCTAAGGAAATGCAACGTGAAATAATTGATTTTAACTTTAATGTAATTGAATCACGCAATCACATACTGCTTGACTCCTTGAGACGCCCAAAAAAAAATCTAAATAGCGATACTGAGTGGGGTAGCGAGCTGAACTTTTTTTGTTTCATTTTTCTCTGAAGTTTATGAACAATCGACTATGGGGTAATACGGATGTTTGATTTATATAAAAGAAACGATCGAAACTATTAAATTTAATTTCCAAAATTAAATGTGAAGCGACCACAGTTTATTGTTATTGTAATCTCACTTTATCTAGGGTAATTTCAAATCACTTAAATGATGACTGCTACGCGTAAAATTAACTTATAAATAAATCTCTGCAACATTCCGGCCTATCTTCTTTTTGGGATTTTACTACAATGGAAGTTGGCCGGTCAGTGCTTTTGTCAGTTGTTGGTAATTACCACAAAATAAAAGAGAAAATGAGGGTCCAGGAGAAAGCTAATCTGGCTTGAATGTCTGTAATTACTGAAGTTGACGTTTCGTTCTGAATTCGTTTTTCGTCTTGGTCCTTGGACGTAACGTAGCAGCAAGAACTCAATACAATCGCCATTCGTTGCCGGTTGTCAGTGGCGAGCCAATCCTTATCTTCATCATTACGCATACGTACAGACAAATTACCGTTCAGCCCACTTGGAAGTCAAACAGTGCAGTCCATAATAGAACACATAGTAAAATAAGTTGCTGAAAAAGTAGTTAATATGTCATTCAGGAGCATTCCAGGAGTTGGGTTGACGGCTTCAAGTTGTGATTGACATTTTCCGGATATTTTATGAGACTGTAAAAGCAGCTTCTTCATTCACAGTGTATGATTCAAATAGTTTTACGGTTTGATTGGCTATATATTTATATATAAACATTGTCAGCTGTTGAAAACTAAAGCTAAACTGTTTTTTTTGTAGATGTGTATGATTGCCGTGTCCTGTAATTCGTCGAATTAATGTGTACTCGGAGTGGCAACATTCACATTCGCTTAAGGAGAGCTAGTCCAAAATATATTACTCTCAACAAAGGCAATATCACCGTGTGCGACAATTGCTATGTTGCCGCATGTGTTCTAGTAGTTGCAGATAATTCCTGCTGTGAGTTCTAACTATAAAAGCAATTCATTCCGGCAAAGTAGAAAGAAGGTGTGATACATTTTGCTTGTAAATAGGAACGAATACTTACAATAGAAATTGGAAATGATATGTGAAAGGATCTGGAAATTGGTTTATGAAGTTGTGTTTCAAGCAAAGGCCTTCGCGATAATGCCTCTTTCTATTTCAAAAATTATTACTATGTTAATTAATTACTAGGTTCAAAACGAGGATGTGCTTCGGTATTTTCACTGGTTCTAACGTGATCATACTCCAAATTATCAAATTCATCGTCCGATCTAGAATCACTGTGATAAATCACTCGTACTCTGTCGCGAGTATTATAAAATTTCATTGTCTGTTTAGCAACTAATTTTTGAAACTAACTAAATACTAAAATTAGAAAAAAAGTTATTCGCTAAATCACAATAGATGTGTCAAAAATACGACTGTTATAGCTAAATTATCGTGAAATTCACGGTCGATTCTCTGCAGCGATAAATGGACATATTGCAATAAAGTGCGACACCCACTAACAGATTGGGTAGTCTAAGTAGCTTGCGACAAATAGCTTGAGAGAAGAGTCCATTGGCATAGGTTGAGAGGTATAAGTAAATTTGACGTGTAATTAAAAAATAATTGTTAATTAAATGTATAATACATAAAATAATTAGTTAAATATATATATATATATATGTATATATATATATATTTATATATATATTGTGACATGTTCAAATAATGTCACGCACCACTGTAGTCGTTTTAAGAAAAAAGTCGTAAACAAATTTCAATTACCAGTGTATCGATAATTCTCGAAGGCAACACATTGTGTGCATTGAGTACAACAAATACCTGTGCAAGTGACTCAGCGCGTAAACACGAAAACAGTCCACATAGAACATTCTGGGTTGATTTGTAGTTGTATAAAAGCGACTACGGCGAGCGGCGAAGTGAGTCTTGTGAATGAAGTAGCAAAGAAGCGAGCGACAGTGCGCGTTAAAAGTAGTGCGGTAAAAGTGTTGTAAAATAAAATCGTATTCGAGATTAAGTAGCAAGTAAAAGTGATTGGTTAGTTAATGTAAAGGTGAACTCATAAAAGTGAATAAGTGAGATAGAGTTTAGTGAAATAATTTTAAAGTTTAAGTGATTTTTAAGAATAAAATTTTAAGCATCTAATTTTAAACTATTCGGGTGTGTTTCATTCACTATTGCTAATATGTGCGAAGAGCAAACAGGGCGCGCACCAGGCAAAAGCGCAACAATATATATCAGATCTCGTGGTCTATACATCAGGTATCGTGGAACTATCCTTATATGATCTAATTGCAAACTGCCTTATGAGGTAAATACTGGATTCAATGCTCCATTCGCTCGTGTCACTCAGCACTGCACAAAATCGTGAAAACTAACTGCGGCAATTTTGGAACTCGATAGTGCACAAATAACTGGGGACACCCTCGTTCGTTTAACGAATTGGTTTTTTGTCATTTCGGAGGTCATTTTCTCTTCTCTTACGGAACATTGACATTGTTGGCCTTCACATCTTCACCTTCATCGCTCATGGAACAGATAGACATTGTAGATGAAGCTACTGTTTACCGTTTACTGTTGCTGCAAGATAGTCTTATTTCTCCGGTGATTTAGAAGACTAGACTCAATTGAGTGTAAGCTTTGCGTTGCGTTCTTGTATTTTGTCCGCCCAAGGAACTGCTCCGAAGATGGTATTGTGGTTAGTTGTCATAGAGTAATCAGACATTTTTTCAAATTTTGTAGAATAACTTACGAGAACCGTCCATGCTCTCCGTCATCTGCATTCTTCTGATGTTTTAAATAGAATTTATCCCTAAAGATATATGAGTTACCTTTGAGCCTAAAGTTCGAATTGATACACGCGTAAAAAAGCGTTTCCCGGGACAGGAGATAGACATCTGCAGATAAAAGTAACAATCCACTTTTTTTGGGCGAGACTTGGGTAGAAAAAATTCGGAAACTTTGAGGCAGGCCGGTTGTATCAGTTCTCATCGGTTCGGGACGTGGGTTAACGTGCCCAAATTATGAAACAATCTTTTGATTGATAATTGATCAGAAGGACTTGAGAGTTTGATTTGCACGTAATTGTAAGTGGATATAAAATTTAACGCTGACAAAAGTTTTTCTAAATTGTTAGAATTCTGAAAAATAAAAAAGAAGAGGAGAAGATAAGTCGATTTTTGCTAGCCCTGGTTCACCTAGTCGTTCCTTCTTTGCATAAATATAATTTTAATTATTAGTCATGATGTTATTTATTTTTGATGAATGGAAAAATATTTGAAGCAGTATTGAGCTTTGTCAATTCATATTAACAATATAATAAATATTCAAAGCATGTACTTACGAATGCTGGTATAATTATTTCTCTCATATTCCAGCTACCGCCCAGTTACCAGTTGCCAACACACAAGATGAACTTTTATGTTTTTTTGATTTCGCTGAAAATAATTCAATATTTTAAATTTTTGGACATAAAAAACAAAACAAGTCGATGAAAAGTACTGAAAAATAATGTAATCACGGAGTTGAATGGTCAAGTCAGTCAGCGCGACGACGTACGAGCAAGTCAAGAAATCTTTCTTGTACACAAGAAACAAAACTGGGTGGGTGCGGAAAATTTTGTCAGAAGTTTAAAATCAACGTTCAATTCTAGGGTCGTAATATCTGCACCATCCTCATTTCCCGCATCGGTCGGTCTGCACAATAATAAAACGCTACCATATCGGGTAAGTTCAGAGCGACTTAGTAGTCAGAGATCAGTACAAGGAGCTACCATTGCCGCAACAACTTTTGCTGCTCCACTGGACTTAATTCAAGATATGCTAAACAGCCGCAGGGTGGACTGATAAGTTCTTTAGCATTCTCACAGGATTTCGGATAAGGACGTTTCTCATTTTATGCAAATTAAACTCATGTCTACTTTTTCGTTATGACGATAGCAACAACAGAGCAGTTTTATGAACGGCATTTGGGTGGGATGGTAAAGTTTGGGGATGGTATCGGCGTGTACATATGCTATACATTGGCTTAGTTCAGGCCTGCAGCTACTTCGAAATGTATACACTGAAGTAATTTTCCAGGGAACTAGACAATAACCGAGAATATTTGTAAGTTTTGCATTGTAGAGTTTCAGATAGGTACTAATGCTAATTTTCTCTAATTCTGAATGGCACGAAATAGTACTTCTTTCGCTGAAAGAATGTATGCGGGCTTGTAGCTCATAAATTTAAAAAATTATGGTAACAAACGTTAATATTTTTCGATTTTACCGTTGTTATGATATTTAGAGTTATAAAACTCATTGAAATTAATATAACTCATAACTTTCCACCTCCTTTTATTCTTCCGCGTAGTGCTGGAAGTTAGTTGTGCATTTTAAACGAGCTTCAGGTGCATTTCATAGGGAAATTTTTCAGAGCATCGTTTCGCATGCAGAATCTTTGCAAGTATAAGTACATAATTTGGTTGCAGTCATCTTAGCGGGACGCAATGACGACAGCGTTAGGAGTTCTTTATATTCATTAAACGGAAAAAGTGTTTCTATTGCTTTTATTTTCACTATCTTTTCTATAATCGTCCCATAGGCTACTGCTGTGCTGCATTGTGCACTACACAACTGTGGTATGCATACAAGGTATGCAAGAAGTAGAAACTTTTGCAATTCATAGTTTTACAAAGTTTCGCATTTCGTCAGATGACATGGTACTCTGAAGCATAGAATCCCTTTCGTACACTGTTGAGATTTCGTTAGTGTTCCTTAAGTGGGACAAGTGTTTGCCATGGTCCTGTTCATTTGTATCAGTCTAAAATATCAATTAAAATGTACTGCAGTTGAATTGCCAAATTAATCATTGATGGATTTTCTTTTTGATGGATTTTTCAACATTCGTACGTTAAATTCTTTGTGTATTATGTTATCAGTTTTTAATACGAATTTTTTCTTGAACATTTTTGCCTGAAGCGTTTGTGTACAGTACCTTAATGTCTGTGTTGTAATGTCTGGAAGCCGTTATGAAAAATCATCAGTTTCGAAGTTTAAATATAATCATATAACACCAGAAGTGATCCCAGATACATCCAACCTTAATAGTTGGAAAATATATGAATGCTATAGAATATCTATAGAATATGTTAAGATAATATCTAGGTACTCCGTTTCAATTTTCCAAGCGACGGCCAATTGTTAACTGAAATAGACATCTTGTTATTTTGAAAATTGTTTAACTCTCGATAAAAGCCATAAACAACTATAAAGTTGTTTCAAGTGCAGTATTTTGTAATGTCCTCGAAAAAGGCATCTATATGCGCTTTGAATTTCTTTAGAAAGCGCTTTACCATTTTTTCAACATAGCAATCATTTCCGAACCGCGTATTATCGGTCAATTCTGTAGTAAACTGAATCTGAATGTCATAAATGTTTGACTAGGGAAATTGGGTAGGTTTGCATCATTGAACGGGGAAAAACCTTTTTCTGTATCAGGAAGTTCTGGTTTTGATAATACATATTCAAGCGGTATGAGTTCAACATTTTATGCATGAAGACTCGAAAGAGTAGCTTGTATAAAATATTTACCTACAAAATTTGTAAGGAATATTTGACTAAAAACTCCTTTGTAAAGTACGTACATTTGATCGCATAACATATTATTAGGTTGAAATATGTTCTTCTTTATTTTCATATAGTCTAAAACCCGCTTTCTGAAACTTACAAAAAAAATTCTAGACACTTTTTCGACGCTGCGTCCACACATGTGCTGATAAATTGCCTTAAAAGTTTCAAGTCGAAATATGCTTTGGCTTCATCTAGCATCAAATTTTTTTTTCTGTCCATATGTTGACGTTGATTATTTTGGCATTCTACAAAAGTGGTTTACATACTTTTCTGTAATATTTTCCATTAACAGATACACATTTCTTAAGAAGTTTTCTGAAGTTGTTCACTGCTAACTCAGCCAGTTACCATGCCATTTAATGTATTCAAGAAATATCTCCAAGATCGCTGGTTTCAATTGTGGTAGTCTATTAGGTATTGGATGCAGTTGGATCCAGGACTTATTCCTAGAAAGAATGTTTCCACATCACGTTCAATAACGCGAATACCATCAGTAAATCTAAAGTTTTTCAACTGACAAAAGTTAAGTGAGTCTAGAAAGTTCTTAACGGAAAGTAAAGAAAAGATTCATTAGCTGAAGGATTATCGGCCCCAATTAGTTGATAGAATATATTGCTCAATAGTTGTTTTCGTCATTTTTAATCGGGGGCAAGTGCAGTCGCTGTACAATTTTGTCACTGTTTGCGTTGCTTCTAAGTTTTCTTTTTTCAGGGCCACCCCTTCGTTGTATGTGTTAATATTCGTTGTCTGAGCTGATGGACTTTACTGACGGTTACTAACGTTTGTTGTCGGTCTTAACTAACTATTGAACACATATCTTTACGGATGAAGCCTAATTGATTCTTGTGTTGAAAGTTAGTACGCGTTTGAGCTTGAATCTTTGCCATTATGAGGGTAATGAGGCTTTCTAGAAATTCATCTACTAATGCTGAATTGATTTGGGGTATGTATGTGCTTAAAATTGTTTTCTATTAACATGTATTTAATTTGTCGAAGAAAATATTTTCTTAAGACTTCATGGGGTTTAGATTCTAGAAAAATCAGACAAAATCACCAAAAATATTAAATATGAATGTATTTAGCTCTGTTGCACGAGTCTTTGAAACAATAAATAAACATGAAATACACTAATAGTTTTCCATCTCATCTTAGATTTATAGATAATACTGTCGCCACAATGACTGACTAGAAAGCTTAAGGTATAGGCTGTATTGATTTTATCAACTAGGAATCAAATAAATGGTGACTGGATTAAGGACAACTGGATGAATCAAGAAAATTATTTGTTCGATTGATAAGCTTTCTATATTCGTATCAGTTCAAAGAAAACAACCAATTACTGAAGTTGTCTTGAACAATTGTTTTTATGAGTCTACGGCGCCTACGTTTCATAGCTTGACGTCTCGAGTCTACTTGTGTATTTCGTGGAATTGGTGGAATTCACGCACACATTGAGCATGAGAGCCTTTTTTATTTCATTCTCGACACGATGTGTGTCGAAACTTGTTGGGGTGCCATTACTCCATGGCAAATCACGGGAAATCCAATATCCTTGATGCCTTTATCTCTTTCTCAATTTATCAAAATCGGAGAAGAAAAATCATTACTAGTTGTAAGTATTGTTTTCGAATTCGTCTTAAGTCTAAGAAAAACGTAATACGTAGAGAATAGGAACTAGGAATATTCCTAGTAAGTACTATACAAAAGTCGGATTAAAGCTGAAAGACCTATTTAAAAGTGATTGAAATTCCTTTCATCCGAACCCGTCGGAGATTTGAATCAGTTTTATTTCTAACGGATTAAAGTGTTCGCAGTCCGTACACATACATGTTGAACCGAATGTAAGGCTTAGAGCCTTTACTGTGCAGAGGATCGTCTTTAGCCACAGGCGAAGGAAGAAATCATTCTTGGGCATAACAAATTGAAACGGATGGCTTGAATACCATTTTGATTGAATGGAGATGTTGTATCTTTGATGAAGTTTTCTAATTAAAATGAAACAGAATAAGAAGAAGAATGGTAGGGATAAGAATTCAACTGCCATAAAGGCAGGTGACGAAACGCAAAATTAGTACTGTATGTTATCATGAATTCTTCTGATCATAAGATGAAATGTAATGAAAGATTTCGTCGGCTGAAATTTGTGCAGGGTACTCTGAAAAATCTGTAAAAACGTTGAGATTTAAAATACAAAAAATGGTTATCACTTCTTGGTCATCCCCTTCTTTTTGTACTAGTAACGAGAAATCAAAGATAATGGAAGTAGGTCGCACATTTCACTCCAATCTTTTCCTATGTGTATCAATATTTCGTTTATGACGAAAGTAGAATACGTCCATTAAGTACAGAAGGTTAAGAACGAGAATGCCACAATAAGAAAAATTACCAAGGTTAAACTATGAAGTTAGTTGATTAGCTGGTAAAGTGATTTACTTCTAATTGGCGAATTTTCCAAGATTCCATCCAATTCAGAGCTAAACTTAGTAGCGTCATGGAGTGATTAGGGTGGAACGATAGATGAGCAAACGTGAAAGAAGTGAATGCTGATAAGGTGAGAATTATAATAATGCTGAAAAACTTGAAAACCATGAAAAATATGTCCGATGGAATTCTGACTTGTAAGTCGGTAGACGCCAGTGAATCTCCTTACGCAGGATTTCGTCTTTCTTTTTTTCACTATTACCAGTCGCACTTTAATTAAGGCCGCTCTTATTCCTATTTATCGGTTAAAAATTCACTTGTTGCTCCATCCGCTCTTTTATTGTTTTTAAACGGGTGTGACCCGGAACTTAGGCTAGCTTACCTTCTTTTCGGTTAGCTGGGCTCTTGCATATGTGATCGCCGCCCTGCAATAGTTTTGATGATACGCAATAAGCGGTAATCATATGCTTTGCTCAGTTGCTCTGCGGCTATGTAGTTAGCCATGAAGATAGTTCATTGGCATTTGGTTGTCTTTTTTGATTAAAAAATTTAACGACTTTGGAATATTGATCCTGAAAGGATAAATTGTGTCCGCCACTGGTTTGGTTGTATCTCTTCCTCTTCTAATTCACGGAGCCATTTTTCAACGGACTTGAGAGTTAAGAAAGGATCCGTTCGAAATATTTGATTATTCCCATCGATGCTTTCAATCTGATATCCTATCGGGGCATATCCAGGGGCATACGGTTGAGCATATTTTTCCACTGCAGCTCGTAACATTAGAGCACTGGTGATCCCCTTTATTGACCTTTGATTCTGTCATATAAGCCGGTTCCTCAAGCTCCCTTAGGAGGTTGCTGATATCCTACTCCTCCCTGCATTCCTTGTATAAGTAGGTCTTGTGAGATATCGGCTACAATATAATAATAAAGGATATAACCCCAATATCTTCCCTAGCAGTCTCTTTATGAGTTAAAGTGCCGTCGCCCTTGTTTCTCTGACTTTTTCTATATCACGAGTCCAGGTTAGTGTGTTGTATAGGGTCCCCCTGTATATCATTCGTCGTTCACCAATTTATTCGCTTTACATTCATACACAACCACAATAGCTAGAGACTGTTTATACCTCTTTCTCCAGATCGGTTTATATTATCAAGAAGTTTTTAATGATTGTGAACCTTAATCACGATGTGCCTGGAACCGCGTGGATGAAACTTGGAGTAGACTAGTAATAAAGTAGCAAATTTAAGAATCATGTCCGGCATTGGCACTTGAACTCGACCTCTTCTACTTCGAAGTCGAGTATTTAAGGTATCCTACCATGTAAACTGTTAGTTTCATATCAAGTTTAGATGAGCGCCTAATCTAGCATGCATGAACTACATTGGAATTATTATGAAAGTTTGACAACTTGTTTTTTAAGACAATTAATTCCGGATACGAGGGTGATCCGATAAGTGCTTTGCCTCACCGCCCGATGAGGCCACTATCGCAAGAGTGGCAGATTTGCTCACTACGGACAGCAAGCGCATCCGCGAGACCACTTTTGCGCAGTGTTGGACACTCTTTCACGAAGGCGCTTGTGTATTGTTTCATGAACGTCGAAAGATGAAGTATGAATCGACTGGTACACACCAGAGAATAACCACCAGGCGGACCATTGCGCTTTACCGGCGAACGTGCTCCGCAGAAGGCAGACTGTCCTATCGGCCGGAAAACCGTTCTCTGGGATTCAAAAGGTGCGATCTGCATCGCCTACCTAGAGAACGGTAAAAATATTGCAGGCCTCTACTATATCGAATTATGGGACGCCGAACTGCAGAAAAAATTCCCCATTCGGCTCTTTTACCATGATAACGCACTGGCTCATACCGTTGCCGTCACCAAATTTGATCGGGTCGGGCTAAGGACTGCTACACAATTCAATAGATTTTGCCGCATGCGTCATCGTTTTGTTTCCAATTTTGAAAAAGTCACTTGCCGGGCGGAAATTTGAGTCGGATAAAGGAGACCTGGTCGCCACGGAGGGCTTCATTGCCGACCTCGAGACAATGCATTTTTCATACAGGCTAAAGAAATAAGAGCATCACTGGGTCAAATTTATCGAGGTAAAAGGAGAATATATTGAGAAATAAATGGCCACTTTCCCAAATATGTCGTCACCATAATAAAGATTCGAATTAGTTTACCATCGGATAAATAAATTCCCTCAGTAACTAATTTACCCAACTAAAAGGCATCTTAAATAACAAAATGCTACAACATCAGAATGTGCCATATTCGAAAAACAAATTTTAAAGCCTTTTCCTTTTCTTACTTCCCCAAAACACCGTTTGCAAAGTAGACATCTCTGTTACCATAAGAAAAGAATGGAGCACTATAATCCGCAATATTTTTACTATCATTGTGCGTGTAGTAACAAGCAAACACTCACTTTACATCCTAAATTAAACTACTGTGGGAGTGACATCCAAAAAAGAAAAAAGAAAAGAAAACAGAAATAAAACAGACGAAGCAAACATTCAAAGGAAGGAATATTTGAGTACGTGAAAAATTCTGTAACAAACTTTGTAAATAACTTTGCGTTAAAAATAAAAATTGAATCCATAAAGGATGTGTCATGGTTATAGGATGATGATAGAGGGTTGCTAATATGATAATATTCTAGAGCACGGAGAAATGAGGTCATTGCCGGTGACAAGAGTATTGCAAAAAGAGGAAAAAACAACCCAATTTGCAATATACCATGTGCAGGATAGGCTAGCAGCTTTCGTGACGTTCAATCTTATATCCGGTACAAGGATCTGGAAGGTTTTTGAATATATTGAGTGGGAGCAGTGAGACATGGCAACGACGTTCACTTGCACGACTACTTCACATAGTGTACAAAGTAAAGGGATGATGTATGACACATCCCTTTACTTAGAACGCTTATAAAGAAAAATGCGAGAATATTTACACGAATTCGTTTGTTTTGGCGAAAATAAAAATAACGTAGACAACCTTTTGTTCACTTTGGCTATTTGATGTGATTGCATTTAAATTTCCAAGTGATTCAGAATTTTGTACTTAATCTTACCACGTAGTGCGGTTGATTTCTGTTCATTTCAAAGTTTTTGCCAGATACCCGATAATGATATGAGTGTTAATGCTCACATACATATGTGTATCAGCAGTATCCGTAACAAATTAAATCAGTAACCGTCTAATCTAGTTTGCGTTGAACCGATTGATTGACTTCTAATCTCACACAACGAAACTCTTTCACTCACTTTGCATTCTGGTTCATTAAGGATTTTCATTCTCACCACCTCGCAAGCTGTGAGACTACCAGCAACTACTAACTAAATAAAGAGTAGACAAATTATTCTTCACTATGATGTCGATGGAAGCGACAAGGATTTGATTACAATGTTAGCTTGTGCTCCTCTCTACACAGAGGAATCTTATTGGTTTCATGTTCGTGCTCCTGTTGTTGCTGACGCTGTCGTTGCCATTCTTATGCTCCTACCAGTCAGTTTCACTGTTAGTCCTTATGCCACTTATATTAAATCTAAAAACCCGTCAGATTAACTTTGAGAATGCCAACGAATGAGATTACTGCCGCATTGACGTGGATAATATCGAATAAAGAAGATGTCAGAGGTTGTTGTCAATGTGGCCTGGTTTAGGCTCGGTCAAAGTAGCTCGCGAAACACTTCTTTAATTGGTCACGAGTCGGTGAACTTAGTCTGCGAAAACGGCACTTAGTTACCTTACAAGCCAGTCTTGCGCCATTGTTGTCCAGTCAATCAACTCGAAAATTTACAGAATTTATTTGCCGGTAAAATTAAATTTCCTGACGATAAGGAAGAACCAATATGATTATTATCACCGGATACCAAACGATTTTCCCGGAAATTTAATAATATCTAAAGCGCTAGAAATGTTGATTTAAGAGGTTTAATAGGATTGGATTTAATGAAATCATTGGGACCAACTGGCATGGCAAGAGCAAAAAAATGAATGGATGCCGAGGAAAAAGAAAGATTAAAGTAAAAAGGTGAAATAAAGCCGAAAATATATTTTAAGATGAATCTCTTGCCGTGACACGTCATTGGTATCTTACCTTGAAAATATTATTTGGTAAAGTGAAAAGTTTTTTTGAAAAACAGCGAATAAAACATACGATATCCAGATATCTACGTATGTGTTGGCAAGTATGTATTCGGGAAAGCAGTAACTAAAAGGAAACAGGTATTGGTAGTTTAATGAGATCTGCTGTTTACAACGCACAGTTGCTTAGATGGATATTTGAATATTGAGATAAAATATTACCGATATATATTCAAGCACTTTTTACTCAATTATATTGAGCATATTTGTTGCAAAAATTCTAATATAACTTTTCATTGATATACACTTGTACAATTGAATTATCCAACGAATGCGAATGTGTCAAAGTTGGTTTAGCCGCTTTGTTTGAAGACCAATGGTTTTTTTTTGTTTTTTTTTTCAATAGATACAAGATTTTCAAGATCAATGGTAAACTAAAACGCTATCTGGTCAGGATCACCCTTGAACTCGATTTTTCCAGGCAAAAGAAACACAAATTCAAATGTCACCATCATATCGGTTTTCGAGTCCGGTATCTATTTCACAGTTCGTGAATAATCAAAGAATTATTCTATCCGAAAACAACATGCTCGCGTTCTTTCACGATATAAGAAATATTGGACAAATAATTATAAAGTTTCCTATATTTTGCATAAAAAAATGATCAAATTATGGACGGGATTCTAACAGTTGATGAAACATGCATTAGCAATAGACGGAACGCAGTGCTGTCCGTAAAAAGCGATGTTACCAAAAACAATGTTTTACTAGCTAAAAACAAAACAAGAACAGTAGATGGAAACTATTCCGGAGAAAAACTGGCACCATGAACCATGAAACATGAACCATGTTAAAGACTTACTGCCAGATGGAAGTAAAGGGAATGATCTCATATATACCTCAGGGAGACATTCTGAAATAATGGGACTTCCTTAAATGAAGTCTCTAATCACTCATAAACTCAAAAAATAAGTTAGGGTGCACTTATGTTTGACGAACATCCTCCCTGATCTTCAAACAAAGGTGTACTTGCAAACTTTCAGTACTCTGGTACATTTTTCCTGTAGTTTGTCCCAATTTGTATGCTGTTTACAATTTTGTTGTAGTAGGGAGGTAAAAGCTGTTTAGGTCTTGAGTGTAGCCTTCAGACGCGCAATGCTTCTGGGCTACCCACTAAACACCTACCAGGTCAACTTGAGAACCTAGCCTGGAACCATAAGACACATTACATCGGGCTAGGCCTCATGTTTCTACGCCTAAAGGTGCCTTTCGGGAATCCCTCCTCTAGCAGGAAAGAAGTGCTAGAAAAGAGATCCGTCCGTCCCCATCGCCACAGTTTTTTTTAAGTGTCAGGACTGCCCCAGCATATTGTCCTGCAACCATAGTTTCCTAGCAGACCTCTCCAACATCGCTGAAAAGGTCACCGCGCTACTTACTCCATCTTTTGCAAGAGAAGAATGTATGACAGGCGTCATCAACATCTGCGGTTCAAAGCACACAGTTACGAGACCGTGACCTGCCAATCTGTGCAGGTCTCACCATGCACTCGATTGAGATACGGCCTCAGGTCAGGGATCTGGCGTGTCGTCCACCTCCCTTTTGTGTTTAGTCCCAGGATTGCTGCCAATCACTGAGTATTGTTTCTCTTCCCTGTTGTCTTATGGGCAGTTAAGTATTTCTACGCTTTCTCGCAAGGAGGGTGATAAGTATCACCGCTGCGATCACCCCGTCCCGATTCCCTCTGTCCCGGAGACAGTTCGATATGGGTATGCGATTCACAGCGCTCCTTGTCTCTGAACCTGTGCCAACCGGTTTCAATGTAATTCCTTGCTGCGAACGTCGTCCCATAGTTCTTACCCAGAGTAGAACCGATTGCATGGCTTTCATTAAAAGGCTTCTCCTCGTTGTGGTGGGCCTCCCTATTTTGGCCATTAATATGATTACAATAATATAGAAATTATTGATTCCGTTAATTTTAAGTAAGCTGATAAATGGATAAAATCTCTGAACATTTCGAAGAATCAAAGAAGTAAGTTATTTACATCGGGGTTAATCATCGATCAGGAAATTAAAGGTCAATTGTGAAATTTAGTACCAAATTCACTATTTATCCAAGGACCGCGATTTTACCGTTATTACGAAGCGAGACATTATAAACGAGTCTTATAAGAGAATGCGGTGTGTATCCATTTAAAAGGTTTATAATACCCTATAATAGGTCATTTAAAAGGTGACATACATCACAAAACTTTTAAAGACTTCGTTTTAAAATCTGTTTCCAGTTTGCCACGTTAACACAGGTCTTTCATTTGTCACGATAGTCCATCATCTTCGGCGTCAATCGTGTTCTAACACTCCTCTAACAATCCACCACATCCTTCAAAACCATTTCTAGCATACGAGACAACGATCTTGTGCAAATCACACTTGATAATTTCCCCGAATGTAACAAACAACGGTATTTGTACTGAAGGTACTCTACTACGCTAATCCAAGTACCAAAAGGAAGTGAGACCAAGATAACAAATAAAGCTTCACTTCTTCCTGCAACGCTATTAAAAATCAATGGTGTAACAGGCCATTTTAGGAATTCTAATCAGAATATTTGATAGTTTCGTCATAGGGGACAATGGTGTGTTTGAAAGTGTTTTAATCAGAATCAAGATTGATTTGTTACCTCGGTAACCTCAACTACAAATGTATATGAAACAATTGAAGTATCTTTTATTTGATTTGCACTTGAATCCACCGAGTGCAGATGGGATCACTTTTATATCACACTTTGAATGGCGCTTTTACTGGGTATTGGGTTGGTATATGAGGGTAAAGACTTCTTTTTAGAACGACTTTGGGATAAAGAACTAGAAATGGTTAATAAGGATCTTTTATTGTAATTAATTAATAATGCTGACAAGTCTGTGTGTATATAAATGTCTATCTACATATAAATAAATGTATGTTGTATTATAGCTTTTCGATGTTTAATATGTTACCATCGTTTCTATTTCAGTTCGCAACGCATTTATGTGATAGAAAATGTTGCGGAAATTTTCTAAACATGTTTTGATTTATTTGTAACGGAAACTATCTAGCGCTTTTAAGAACGTTTTAATACTCCGGGGACCGATAATTTATAGCAAAGGTCATATAGCACAAGCATATCGCTTGTTTTGCTTTCCTTCTTTTTACTTCATCTTTTGATAGGACTTTTTTTCGAAAAAACTGCGGAGGAAGTGAAACCATAGTATAAAGGGAATAGAAAAATTCTTGCAGCAAACTAAGTCGATGGCTGTGAAGTGGAACTTTTCGGATTGGTATCATATCCAAAAGACAGTATGGATTGAATTTTAAAATGGGAAATCCGATAATTCTTGGGTAGCTACGTCAACACATGGGTTCCCGACAACGTCCGATTTTTTTTGCAAACATCTTATTCCCGACGTTCAAAATTAAAAGCAGTATAAAATGATAATTGAGAAAACCGAGAAGACATGGACTTGGTAAGTTTAGACTGCTTCGATAATATTTTGAAAAGTTGTTCATCATAAAAAAAAGTAAAATTACAGTTCAACCAATCTATTTATAAATCTTTCCCGCTTATTCTATTTTTGATTTTATAATTTTTTTGACAACACCTGACATACTATATCCCACCAATTTTTTTCAGGCTCTACAATGCAGCTCTTATTGGCAGGAACAGTGATACAAGTTAATGATGGCGAGTCACACCCTTTATATGCAAGTAACCTACCATGCCTTGAGACACTAGGGATACTGTAACTATCTCCTTTGTCATGAAAGAAGCAATTAGACTGACACTTTTCGTTGGTAGCAAGTGAAGTTCTTTGGCACAGTTGGTGTTCTTTGTGTTTATTATGAGAAATGATGTGAAATGATGCGAAATGATGCCGTTGCCTGGCACAGTAGGAAAACGAAAAGGGAAATTTCTTCATGTTTATGACGCGTTTTAGATACCGACTCTGAGGATATTCGAACGACATATACAATACTTCGCGATATATACACGTGACGTATTCGAATTTTGCATAGCGTTACAGAGAAACTGATTTAACTGTGTTAATTTGCTTTTAGGCACTTTTAAATTTTATTGAAAAATGGTGGAACGGTTTTTTTTGAAAGATTATTGGATAAATCGAAGCCTCATCAAAAACATCGGAATGATATCATAGGATTTCTTGTAGAATGTACATTTATTGATGTATAGAATTTTTTTTTCTTGGTGAGTAAGGTCATTTGAAAATTAAATCTTTTTAACTCGAGTTTTTGTGTTAAAGTGAATTTATTTGTAGCTATCAATGATTGAACAAATTGCGGAGATTTCGGAGATAAGTTAAAAACAACCATTTGCATATTAAATCTTAATCTGCCATGTGACGGAAAGTTTCTTTGAAGTTAACATTTGGGGGAAAATGATCAAAGACTGGCAATAGCAGAAGCGCATTTTCGTCTTGGACCCGGAAATGTTGGAAAGCGAATCAATAAAAAGAATAGATATCTCAAAACGGAAATAAACA
Source organism: Stratiomys singularior (assembly GCA_954870665.1). Classification (NCBI taxonomy): domain Eukaryota; kingdom Metazoa; phylum Arthropoda; class Insecta; order Diptera; family Stratiomyidae; genus Stratiomys; species Stratiomys singularior. Next base: position 111,580,570 of record OX940880.1, on the reverse strand, counting down.
ACGTTCAAAATCACTGACACCAGACAATATTCAAACATGATAATCAGACAATTTCTTGTTTGTTTCACTTTGAAATTGACAATTTTTAATATCAATATCAGGCCCACATGAAGAACATATGGATGGCTGAGAAACATAGTGGTGTAAGTCAATTTTTTACAGTTTTGAGATATCCAGCTTTCCGGCATCTAAAATAACCAATCTATCACGGCACTTGATTGTTTAAATAAAACTTAGCCTTTTAGCCGCAAGGCAGCAACATCTTCTTGGAGCACTCAATAAAACGTTAAATGCCTTGAGAATCATAGTAAAGTAAGTCTGACTTACACCACTATGTTCCTAAACTTTGCAACAAACATTATGAAAAAAAATCAGTACAAGATATTAAGCGGTATCGCTTATTGGTGGTGATATCGGAAGCGAGTAAAATACGAAACGTTTTTCTGGGCAGAAAGTTAACGGAGAATCGTATCGCTATGCATTATGGCATTTTATCGCATTTGCGAGACGCATACTTTTTTACTGGGCAATCCCTTCAAAACTACTTTGGAAAATATTTCGAAAAAAATTTACTTATTTTTTGTTTTTATTTCAAAACGGTCGCAAAGGCGGCACTACGGCAATAACTTTCGTGGGTTGCTGAACTAAAATTCAAATAAAACAAACGAATAAGTAGTTGTACATCTGGATTATTACCAGTTTGTTGTGTCCACGGTGATTTTGCTAAATTTAAAAAAACGCAATATTATTGGATAGTTTCGCTCGCATTTCCATCCCCTGACACTATAACATAATATTATGAATTTCCTGCCATTGAAAATTTTCGCGTAAATCGTTATTGAGTTGTATCACAAAAATCAGGCAAGCTGGAACTCGTGATATACTTTTGAATAGTGATGACAGTGACGCAGATAAGGATTATAATCCTCAGCACGATAACGACTACTCATCAGGTCAGTTTATTTTTATGTAAAAGCTATTTCACACCATTGTCGGGATATTTAAGGTTGTTTTTTTTTCACGATTGCAACAACATTGGTTTTTGTTTTTACAGATATAGACAGCAGTAGTAAGCTACAAGCACCACTAGCATTGGAAGAAGCAGTTGGAGAAGATGCTCGTATAGAGGAGCCTGATATGGAAAATGTAGAAGTCCAAAGTTGCCAGAATAAACCGGCTGTACCACGGAAACGCCAAAAAAACGAGTCAAAACGGGATCGAGCAAAGAGGCTTCGTAATAATGGAGAGCCATTTGTAAATGTCAAGGGTAATATTGTTGCAGGTAGAAATTTTACAAAAGTTGATTTTGGGTGCCCAAAGCAATGCTTTGCATTATTCACGGAAAAAGAAAGACGGATGCAGTTTGAAAATTTTCTTGAAATTGGTGATTTTAGTAAACAAAATGCATACTTATATGAACTTATCCATCAGGTGCCCATACATTGTAGACGTCCACGTTCTGGAGCAAAAGGTGAAAAGAAAAGTACAAATTTATTCCACATTCAGAAAGAAGATTGCACAGTTCGTGTGTGCAAAAAGTACTTTTTGGCAACTTTTGCCGTAAGTGATGGTAGAGTCACCAGAGTCATTAACAAATTAAGAGATGGACGTGTTCCAGGGGAAGACTTACGAGGCAAACATGTTGCTGCAGAAAAAATGACACAACTGCAAGTAAAATCCGTGATAGACCACATAAATCGTTTCCCGTCCTATCAAAGTCATTACACTCGGAACGACAATCCCAATAGGAAATACTTAAGCCCAGACCTTAATATTTCAAAGATGTACAATCTTTATACGCAATGGTGCGTGGGAAATGAAATCGATCCCGTCAAAGAGCATTACTACCGAATCACTTTCAATTCTAAATTTAACTTACAGTTCCATTTACCTAGAAAAGATACATGTAAAAACTGCGATAGGTACAAGCAAATGATTGATGTAGAGCAAAATCCAGAAATGAGGACCGAGCTAAAAAGAGATAGCCCAGTCACTTTAGGCAAAAAAAGGGGTCAACCTCGGAATTTGAGATAATAAGCTGGAAACTCGTATACAGCTTCATTTTGGCGTTCTAAATGTTGTCTCAAAAGTCTCATATTATCTCGTGTCTGCGTCGTAAGTTATTCGAGGTCAAAGGTCATGAAAATCGGTTTTTTGCAATTATCTCCGTTTCTATTGCTCCAATGATGTTAGCACCTATTATCAAAATTGTAGAGCATAAAATTTGCGACAAATTTTGTTCTAAACATTTTTTTATACAGTCAACCGATTTTGAGATAGAGAGCGGAGAGCACCCGGCGCTCAGGTATATATACTGAAATACAAGGTCAACCGTGAATCTCGGTGAATAATACCTTGTATATCGTTACTAAATCATTACAATATTATTAACAATAAATAATTTATATTATTTATTAGTTAATACATTGTATTGAATAATTTTTTATACATATGTATAATAAATTTATTTAATTTTATTCGATAATAGATTGTAAATAAAAAATTGATAGATAGATAGATTGTAAATAGAAATAAATCAAGTAAATATAATTTAAGTTGATTTTTATTTAGTAGCTGTACTTTTATTACAATTAAAATTAAAATTAAATGTACATTTACGTTCTTCAAAAAGTTCAAAAGCATCAGTTTTCTTCTTCTTCTGCTTCTTCATCATCATCTTGTGGGAAATTGAAAATTTCAATTTCATCTTCATCATCTTCGTTCACCTGCATGATTGTCTCCAAACCTTCTAAAATTTCTGGATCGAATGCAGTTTCTTCCTCAGGATCGTCTTGCAATACAACAGCATTGAGACAAGCTTGCCCATTGCATTGTCCACAAGCTAAAGTACATTGCAAGCCCGATTTTCTGCATCCGCAGCGTAAACCACAACCATTCTTACAATTACAAAAAATTGTACTGAATAATTCATCTGGAGCTGGTGGTAATAGTGTAGTTATTGGCTGCAGAAACTCATTTTGGAGTACCCAGCCCCATTCTTGAGGTTCTAAATCATGTCCTAACCATTTTTGAATTTGGTAATAAACACGATTTATGTGCTGATGAGCTGCTGCACTTGTTGGTGGAAGAGTAGATAGCTGGACAGGTTTATGAAGTTTAGTGGATTTAATGAATTGAAGGTATCTGTGATGATCAATATTATTTTCAGATTTTGGAGCATTATATATTGCTAGTAAGATGCGTACTCCATTTTTGTATAATTGCTGTACAGGGCAGTTTTCTTGTAGAAAAACTTGAGCCAGTTCGTCGAAATTAGCAAGTTTTTGTAGTAATTTTATAAAAGTTTTTTTCCCTTTATTAAACAGCGCAGAAGTTGTATCACAACCACTAAATGTATGTAGAAATAAAATATGTTTCTTAAAAAGAGGATATTTGTCAAAACTTTTTGAAGAATAGACTTGTGTTTTAACATTGCCTTTTCCAGGTTTTTTAAAAAAAATCTCTTCTTGATGTAACTAAGTGCGTCCAATTAAAATAACGAGCAAATCTATGTCTTCTCCTATGATGACGACATTTCTCTCACGTTTGGATACTTCAATAGCAGTTTCGATAATAAGAACATCAGCATCATCTCTCGCTTGTCCTGTTGTGATATTTACACTTTTTAACTTTTCAATGAGCATATCAATAATTTTTTTTTTATTATATTGATTGGACAAAAATTTGTCATGGCTGATTGGCACAATCATTGTTTCATCGAAACAAACTTCATAAGATTTTGAAAGAGCAGCAGTTCTTCTTAATTGTTCCATTGCTTTTATGTTTTTAGTGTAGTCCGAGTATCCGTCAAATACAATAACAGTTTTTGATCCATAATGTCTTTGTAAATACTTGACGTATTTATCTAAAACGACAAAAAAAGTATCGTCTTTACTCCATACGACACGATGCAGAAGAAATCCGCCATCGATGATATAAGTTACATCATTTTCATTAAATTCAATATCAACAGGTGTCATATTATCATATAATGTAGATTTCGTGGTTTTTCTCATGCCATTACTGTCAAATAATGACGTTGGATATGGACTTAATTCATATTGAAGGTATCCTTCGAGATTACTTTCAAACTGTTTGGTTACAGTTATTCTTTGAAAGAGTAACAATGGATCTACAGAGACTTTACAATTATTAATTTTGACTAATTTGTTAACAGCTGAAAGTGACAAAACCTTATCAGCGCGTTTCAAAGTTATTTCATTAAACTTCAAGTCAGTTATTTTCACCATGGATTGTAATCCGATTTCATGGGCTTTGTAACAATTAATCTGGTCATTTCCAACGATTCCAGAAGCTAAGGATATCAATTGTTTTATTTTTGGAAAGGGATCATGAAGTTTAAGCCATTCAACTAGTTTACCTACATCAATGTTATCTCTTTTTACTCTTGAATCTCTTGCATCAACGTGTTGTTCAACAGAATCTAATGAAATATTACAATACTTTTCAATTTCTTCACAAATTGTATTTGTAGCGTACATAGCATACACCCATTTACATAAAACACTCTCTTGAGTACTGCGACCTCGAGATACTCCCCCTTCTGTCTTCATAGACTTCATAAGACTTTGTTCGATTATCATGTCCGTCCATGTACCAGAATAGAATTTATCCGTTCGTCTCACAGTAAAGAATCCATCTTTAAATTTCTGGAAAGTTTGTTGATCCATTGTCTTTTCCAATTTCATCATATCTTGCATATATAAATGAGTAGATTTTGCATATAAAAAGTGACCACAAGCGTGAAAATACGGCAGCATTTTTCGTACTGCATCAAGATGTTCTTCGAAGAGTCCCAGTCTTTCAGCGCGAATAAAGTCTAGTGCTATCGATACCATATCAAAATATTGTACCCATAACTGTGCTGTAGGACCTCGAGCTTTCAATTCTTTCAGTTTATCATGAAATTGATTAATAAATGAGTTCGAATTACCTATACAACCTTCTACATCTTCATAAGCAACATCACGACGAGTTGTTTGTTCAATTAACTCATCCAACACAGAATCTTCCAACTTCATGTCTTCAAAAATTATCGTTGATAATGCAAGTCGTAATAGTGTATGACCTCTGATACTTCTTGAATATGCGTGTCCATTTAACATTTTGTCGATAGAATTAGTAGCATATATTGTACCCAAAGCTTCCTTGATTCCACTTTCGTCCATTACATATCCTATGCATCCAAGAAATGACATAAGCATATGAAACCCCCCTAGTTTAACAACTATTTTAGATATTTCTGAGTTAGAATCTGATGCAGCTACCATTTCACGTGCTTTGGAGTAAAGGGGTTGATCAAAAGTAATCACACACGTTTTTTGTTTATGTGATTTGGCGATGTTCATTGCGCAATGTAAAGTGGTACAAATCGTGTCTAAATTACTAGCGGGATGATCAATAAAAGGCAAAAACATGACTTGAGATGTTGAAAAATTCTTATTATTTCTGGTTAGCTGTTCAAAATAGCCATTCCATCCTGGCAATTGTGGAATATTCCTCCACTTCCCATATAACCACAAAAAATCAACTGCATTCAATTTTCTATTTGTTAGTGCTACATCATCATGCACTTTTTCGACTTGAACCTTGCTGTATCCAGGCTCAACTGGCTTTTCATATGCTAGAAGAGATACATGTGATATTGCTGCCAACTCATTGGCACTTGGTTTCCTTGTACATTTTTGTATGCGTTCATCGTAAATAACAGCTTCTTTTGGAGTAATAATTTTAATCATTCCCATAACATGAAGAGTATTATTACCATCGAGAGTTTGGACATTTATATCCGCATTGTCTCCAACATATTGTACTAACGCACCTGACTCTGATGATGAAATACAAGGTTGCGGATGGTAAACTGCTGAAATTTCATATTCAACAGTATTTTTATAGGAAGCTGCAAATCCCAAGCTAGATAAAATATCTAATAGTCTTTTTGATCCATATCTTCTATGAAGAAATACAGAAAGCCCTAATAGTAGCTGTGATGAAAATGATCGTTCTCGTATCGAAGACATTATTGCATGACTTATTGACGTGCATTTTGTTTTTAAATGCTCCGTTCTGCCTTTTTTATTTTTTAATATAATTTCGTGTAGAAAATGTAATAAAGACTTAGGTATTTCTTCATTAATGTTATCTAACATTTTATTTGGAGGTGGATACGACTTGGTTTCAACTATCGAGGCCCGAATGTCTTCTCTTATAATAGCTGCTGCAGCTTCGACAATCCTCAATCTTTCTTCTTCCGGAGTACTTTTTCTATTTTCGTACCAATTTTTTGATAAAATATTGGTGTGTGTGTCACGAAAAGATATAATAGTAAACGATCCTACTTTTTTAGTAATGACGATATCAGTTAAGTATTTTTGTTGAAGTCTTGCTAAGATAGTCTTGTCATCTGGTACATACTCCGTAAGAAGATCCTTGAGCTCTTTTAATGTGAATTGCGAATCTTCATGATTTTCTATGTAACAAAAAATCTCTTTCATTGCTTGAGTAACTTGGTTTTCTTTACGAGGCTTATTCTCAGTAGATGGTGTTCGATTCAAAAAATGAGTATAGCAAACGGTATGGTATTTTGCTTCAGCTGCAACCAAGTCGATTTCATGAAGTACACGATCTTTCACTAATTCTCCTAAGGAATCCTTTCGTTTCGAAGAGGTCCGTCTTCCCAGTTATAATCTCAAAAGGAAAATAAGATTATACATTTTAAACTTTAAAATCTTTAAAATCTGTAAATTTTAAAATTAAAATTTTAAAATCTTTAAAATTTAAAGAACAAATACTTAATATTTTGTTCTATTTATAATCTATATATATATATATGTATAAAAAATTATTCAATACAATGTATTAACTAATAAATAATATAAATTATTTATTGTATAATGATTTAGTAACGATATACAAGGTATTATTCACCGAGATTCACGGTTGACCTTATATTACAGTATATATACCTGAGCGCCGGGTGCTCTCCGCTCTCTATCTCAAAATCGGTTGACTGTATAAAAAAATGTTTAGAACAAAATTTGTCGCAAATTTTATGCTCTACAATTTTGATAATAGGTGCTAACATCATTGGAGCAATAGAAACGGAGATAATTGCAAAAAACCGATTTTCATGACCTTTGACCTCGAATAACTTACGACGCAGACACGAGATAATATGAGACTTTTGAGACAACATTTAGAACGCCAAAATGAAGCTGTATACGAGTTTCCAGCTTATTATCTCAAATTCCGAGGTGAAACCCTAAAGTGACTGGGCTAAGAACATAATCTCCATTTAGCAAAAGCTGAAAAAGCACGTGATACTTTAAAAGCTGAAACCGAATTGGCAAAAGAAAATGAAGATTTATGCACCTTAACTATTGACTTGCAGAAAGCCCTTCCGTTCCCAAAACTAACAGTGTCGGAGGCATACTACCGCAGAAACATGTACTGTTACAACCTGGGGGTACATGATATGGGAAAAAATTTAGGATACATGTACTTATTGGATGAGACCATAGCAAGCAGGGGATCACAAGAAATTTCTGCTTGTCTTACCAAACACATAAAACAAAACCCCTGTAAACGTATGATAATTTTTAGTGACACTTGCGGTGAGCAAAATCGTAATATTAATGTAGCCTTAACCCTAATGAAATTGACTCAAAAAACGAGTGTAGACATGATTGATCTGAAGTTCATGGTTTCAGGGCACTCGTATCTACCTAATGATGCTGACTTTGGTCAGATAGAACGATCAAACTATCTTCACCCCGGATGATTGGTGCAGAATTATACTATCTGCAAGGAAAACAAACAAATTCGTGTTATTAAAAATGGAAAGTGACGAGTTTCTGAGTATTGACACCTTGAAAAAGGCAGTAAAAAACCGAAAAAAAATATTAAAGACGAAAAAGTGAACTGGTTGAAAATACAGTGGCTTCGGTTTGATAAGAAAAAGGAGTATTCTATCCTGTATAAGTATACTTTGAGTGAAGATATGCCGTTTGAAGAGCTTAATGTAAAACCTGCCCAGAAGGGTCGACCTCGACGCCTTGCTCTTATTGAACAAAAGAAACTTTACAACGGTCCCCGAGCTATGTCCATTCTTAAAAAAAGAGACATGTTGTATTTGCTAAAATACATCCCCCCAGTGAATCACGCTTTTTTTAGAAACATAAAAAGCAATCAAAACGAACTAGTCGTCGGCCCATCATTCGGAGCAATCTCTGCGGAGAGTGAAGGGGAAATTTGAGCCTAAGATGTATATAAGTATTGTAAGAATGTTTTTGTAAATGTTTTATTAAATGTATATATCTTTTTGAACATAATATTTTCATTTTAATACCCAACCTCAATATGATGAGAGTCATTTTTTACATGCACAGTGGAAAACAAAACATAAAAATACAAATATTAAAGTAATATGTTCTTGTTTGGTTTCAAAGGTTAATTTAGTACGTAGACTGTTAAAAATTTCCAACAAAGTTACTCTTCACGACTCACTGATTTTTCTACAGCTTCAAACGCAAAACCTTCATTATTAAAAAAATGACTTTTTTGACTTACACCACTATGTTTCTCAGCCATCCATATAATAAAGGTTGAGTATGATAGTGCTATGAGATGCATCCAATGCTATTTGGTTAAGTATTGGTTGCGGTTTTAGAATAGGCTTAACCCGGAAAAATAAATACTAGAAGAAAATTACATTAATGTCATGCATCAAAATAATTCACACTATCAATCACTGCGTAGCCACTAATCAGTGCTTACAGTCTAAATCAATTGCCAGTGTACCAGGTTTCGACCGATATTTTGTAGATGCATTAGTATTTGAAAGGAAAACAGATTAGAGATAGAACATAACTACGAAAGGCTTAGATACGCATCTCTCAAAATTTGTGTCCATACTCAATGACACCGTAAGTAAAAATATTATGCACAAATATTTACGCTCAGATAGCTTGCCATCGCATTCCCTCCAATCACAAACTCTCTCTATCCTGCAAAAGCTCGATTTTATTGGCACATAGTTTATTTGTATCGCTTTCTTCGTAATGCTTCTCCTTAATGTGTTTCTTAGAAGCTACACTAGGCTCCAAAAACCAGATTGTCAACATAGACAATATGCCAATTTATGCTTGTACCAAGCTTTACGCGAATCTTTTAAAAGTTTTGTTCTTCTCAAACGAAGTAATGCGAAAATTTAACGGAACCAATAAAATTTTACTTATTTTAGCTGAGTCCCGTAGGTCGAGGGTTTCTTCAAAGTGTTTTGTTTTGTGCATCGAATTGGCATGTATACTGTACCGCTATCTCTGCAGTATATCAGAGCAGAGATAGCGGTACAGTATACATGCCAATAGTATACAGTATACATAATACAGTATACATACAGTATACATAGCAGTATACATAGCAGAGATAGCTGTACAGCTATCTCTGCGCTATCTTTATATAAGGTTAGCCTTTCAATCAAAATGATTTGCTTGGTTCCCTGAAATATATCACGTGTATCAGACATAACGTTCGATTAAGGAAGTCAGGTTACATTTTGGATAGATCAACTGTTAGACATCGGCCTTTGATTTATATTCTGTGTTTAGATATAATCTGTCGAAAGTATCACATATTCATTTATTATCACAAACGCAGCCTATTAACAGATGAAAATTCAACAAATGTTGCACTTTGTTCACAAAAAAAGTATTTGCTTCAGCTTGTAACCTTGATACCAGACTTTGCATATGACATGTTACATTATATTGATTGGTATTGATACTCTATATTTATCTAGCTTGAACGTGGACTTATTATATTCTACCAACCTCAACATATGTAATTCTACCCCTTGCATAACCTCATATCCACGCTTTCAGCTGACTGGATTTGATACTTGGCTGGTAAGCAGGAAATAAACAAATAAGCATTGTCATCCAGAAAAATGGTGAAAGATACAAGGTAAAGTACATAAAATGCAATAAAAATAAAAGGTTTTTCGGACGTTCCATTTTCTGCTTGCAAAGAGAGAAATGTCACGCTATCAGATATATGCGTTGAAGATCTGTTATCTGTAAAAAGGACTACACATGTTGTTCTTCTTGTTGCTGCTCTTGTCGCATGGTTTTGTTTTAAAGAACCCCAACGTAACTAGTCATCGCCATCAAAACGCTTTCACATCGCCCAATGAAACTGATTCGATGTGTTGCTATTGCAGTGCCATTTACTTCACTTTTCTCCCCGTTTCCTTATTTCCTTTTCAACTTTTCACCTTTGCCGTATACTTTTTCCCATTCCGACTACACTTTCACAATTTATCTGATATCGGAACTTGAAATTGCTTTAGATATTTTCTGTCCTTTTGTGATTTGCTGCCATGGTAACTCGAGCAGATACCACATATATCTTCACATTGCTATAGCGTAATATGCATTTTAATTTAATTGAGTAGCAACGCAACTAAAGTGAGTAAAATGATCCAAATCAAGTTGGAAAATTGAATTTAGATAGTCTGTGTCTTGTTGTCAATGTGGACTGGGGAGGATTTTTCTGATTTCAAGCAATTTAGAAATGTTTCTAAGAGCTACGAAAATACCGTTCCCTGACATTCTGATTATTGATCTTTCCATTACAGATACATTGCATAGATAAATAACAATTCACAATAAATAACAATTATATTTCTAAATAAAAATAAATGAATAACAATTTTTTAATCAACAGTACCCTCCCAATTAAATCTTTAAATAGGGTAAGTGGAAAGCTATGTAAAAAGTTTTTAAAATTTTCCCTCAACTATAAAGACACCCTTTTACATTACACCTTCATCTCTTGTCAACTATGTCAAGACTCTGTAACTACAGAATATGTTACTGACCTACATGAATCTGTCGTATAGCAGTGACTGCTTCATTTCTGACCTTAAACCGTAATGTGTTCAAAAATAATCTATACGTGTTGATAGAAAAAACTAAAATGAAAACTTTGATATCGGTTCGTATATCCGTGCTGAATAAAATTTTGTTTCCTTTTGCATTCGTTTATTGCCATCAACTTTAACTAAATATTTCTTATTTATTCGGCTAGCTGTACCGTATTAATTTTCATATTCGTTGCCTTTCCTGCATCTCATTGATGCCACATTACATAGATACAAGGGTAGTGTCCTAAAAATAGCACAATAGTTGCCTAAGCAGCATAAGCAAAGGCTAAAAACCCTTTTCAAGTCTACATCGTTACTTTCAACATTTTTACAACATTTTCACAACATTTTCACACGGTCGTATTTTTGCTTCTCTTTAGCTCATTCTTGATTATATCACGAAAAAAGAAGCAACTTAAGATAAAACCCCATTTTAAAGGGAGTATATAGGCCATTGCTTGCAACTAAATTCGTCAAGAAAAACTGAACTGAACTCAGCCAAAAGATATTTAGATAATATTTAACTAGCTTCCGCGCTAAAAGTCTACATAGACTATATAACCTAATCTGGATCAAATGTTTCGAGCCCAAAAAATGTGTGTGAGGACTTAGTGAGTGCCTTTCAGCCTAATCTCTTCAGTAATGACATTGTCATACCCTTTTCTAGTACACATTCTCTCATCTTTAGTTCTTATCTCAGTTCTTTCCTCCTCCTATTTCATTTTAGTCGTTGTGTCGCTGTCGTTACCGTTTCTACACTATCATTAGAAATGACTTGAAGAATTACAGGTAAGGAGATTTGTTTGGATTTGCTTGAGTGCAATCCTTAAGAGACGAATGGGCCCTGCTTTGGTTTCCATTGTACGGTAGACCTTCAATAACATATTGAAGTGAATCATTGATTAGTGCAACAGATGGAGAACGTAAACAAGGAGTGCTACAACCAACATCTGAAATCATTTCACCATTCATACATTCAATATAAGGCTTCTTTGTATTTTTTTTTAGTTTGATTCTACATGAAAGATATTGAGGGCTCAACCCTTTTCGTTAATCCTAGGGTCACAGGACAATATCACAAAGTTTTTTTTTTTCATTTAACATACACAATTTCATGAGATTCTATTTAACTGAAATCTTGAAGATTTTATCGAAGAGCCGTAAAATGTTTTGAGGATATTTTCTGAAAAGCGACAAAGGAACAAGAAATTTTCAAAGACGTGCCTATATACGATTATATATATACATATTATATACAATTGAAAATATAAAATATATGGCTATGGCTTCGCTGGAATACTTTTTGTTGGACTACCACGTTTTTGTTTAACATTAGAGTGGGTTACATATGCTCGATTGTATTAACATGTACATTCTAAGAACGCGAGAATAGGTTGAGCACATTTGCACGTCTAGTATTGTTTTGCATTACGCTGACGGACAGAATATCATATGCAAATACAAATATGAATATAATATTTGGTTGTAAAAGCATGAATCAGCTTGAAAAGGAGGGTCTACTACAAAATCCTTTCAAAACTTTTTTTTCAAACCTGGGTGTTCCAGATACGTCAAACAAATTTTTCAATACGCAGAAAAAGTTAACTGTGGTAAAGCAAGTCCCAAATTGAACTGGTGGTTGTGATTCTGATTTTGGACTATTGACAGAGTTTTAGCATACTCTGAGTTACCAGTGAAGTGATTATTGCTAAGTAAAACCTACGACTATTTTCAAAGATACTCGTATCGATAAGACCCATTTCTGTGTAAATCGTCTATCATTGTGATAAGTGTGGTTTTGAAATTCAACAGTTCCAGCTAATCTTAACGCCTAGAATCCAAAAGGGCAGTTTCGTATCATCAAATATTATGAATATTTAGTATGTGAATAAGTATGAAGAAATTGAAGTATTCATTAAGCATGGAATTTCCAATTATCTAAAGTAAAAAATTTAACCCCCAAAGTATTCGATATATCATGATGACCCAGATTTTTGCCAGATCTCATGCGTTTCATTTCTAACATATTGTGGAGAAGGTCTTAGCTGTTTTATGCATAGATGCTCAGAGTTTTTTTCTCTAGCGGTACTAATAAGCAAATATGCATCAATATATTGATAGTTTAACCTTTTAACCAGATCAGAAATCTCATAAGGATTATATTTATGTTATTTATTAAACCCCTGAGAGAAGCAATCAAGCTGAGACTGAGCTGAATAACTGAATCGAAATACTTTGCCTATACTTTTTCTATGATCTTTGCTCTATTCGGTGACTACCATCACAACATGCGGATAAATGTCCTCGAAGTGCTCTCGACAGATCAAAATCCGGTTCACTTCTTAATACAATGCATCTTTATAGATGAGCCTAGTGATACAAGTGAGGAATAAAACATACTGGCAAGCTTTCCAAACAGCTTTGGCTAACGAAAGTTACACCTAAGATTTAAATACAGTCAGAGCCATAAACTTAATGATCGAACAAATAACAATCAGAATAAGGCAGGCCAAAGAGGACACAACAGTCAGGATGTGCACATTGTCAGGAGCGCACTGACAAACAAAATGTTATGATAGCTCCCAAAAGATCTCTCAGAACATTACGGACATCGTTAACAGCTTACGAGGATGGTCCAACACATTTGAGATGGGATGAAAGGCACAAAGTCAACTAGATTAGTTATGTTTGGCACAGTTCCACAGGGATCACCCATATTGCCAAGTCTCTATAACCTCTTTATAGCGGATATGCCTCGTCTGTCAAACTATGTTCAAACAGCTTTATATGCTGATGGTACATGCCTTTTGTTATTCAGCCAGACAAGCAGAAGTCATTACTTGTTAGCTGCGAAGCTGTGTTGATACTATCCTGGATATACTATCCGTACTATGTACGGATTATAAAAGGCATTAATACTGACAAAACGCAAGATATCTTCATTTCAAGGAAAAGAATCCAACGTCCAACTTCACTTACCATCAATAACGACGACATATCATGGAAATCAATATGAAAAAACCTGGGACTTATCTTTGACGTAAAACTAAACTGAACACAACATATCCGTTGCCGACACTACTATACGAAAGTGCAACACTGAACCAAACGACCCAAACAATGAAAAAACCACTCCAAACTTTCGAGCACAAGGCATCGGAAAATCTTCCCAATTCCATAGATACAAAAGGGCATTAAAACAGACACAATTGACGAATGCATACGTGGCCGAACCCTGAAATTATTCGACAAAATCGATCAACATGAGAACAATACTATGGAATTCCTAAGCTTTAGGGGCTCAGGAAAACGGAGTATGTACCCGAGACTCAGATCGACCAGTCAACCAGAGTGAAGTATCGATACCCTTCCTGAAGAAAAATAACAAAAATATTGCCCTTTTGTTGACATATTCAGCGGGTTTGGGATCGGCATCCTCAGGCATAAAAGAGTAAGGGTGTTCTCTCACACCAATTTAAGGTGAGACCAACGAAGAAACAGCGGCCTTGGTAAGTTAATCGCCGAGGAAGACCGAACGATAATAGTCAAAAATGGATTACGAAAAAATGGAAATACGTAAAATTAAACGAAGTTCTTTCTTTTATTTTGGTAAGTCTTCCAAAATTATCAAGAATAAATTTTGCATAGGTCGCAAGATATGCTAAGTCGGATAACAATTTATAAGAGAAGGAAAGAGTTTGAAAGACTCTGGTAATGATGAGGTAAGAGGCAGTTAGATGGCTTAAGGGGCGACCTGTAAAGGGCAATACAAGACAGAGACAAAAGATAGAAATTGCAGGCATCTCACCTCTAAAGAAAACAGAAAGTGGATTATCTAGTACGCTAGACAGTGATTGTAAGGATCTGGCATCAAAAGTAGGAGTACGCCTCCGAGGCCATTCGTGATCGTGAATCATAATAAATAGAGATTAGGTTAGGCAAAACGAGGTGAGGATAATGAGCAGAACAACAGGATTTGAATTATATCTGTACATATTTTTTATGTGATGACAGGAAGAGTACTTGCAAAAAAAATTGTGAAACAAAGCACTAACTTAAGGCGCACCTTTGTAGATTCTTCCCGGAAAGAGGTTTCAGAAGGTTCAGGTAGTCATGGTTGGAAAAATTTGAATACTGAATTGGCGATCAAACTTTACAAAGATAGTTTGCTTAAACCTGCTGAGAGTATTTATGGAGCCGGCAATCGTGATGTGATTCTGCGAGACGAAAATAATTGCACTTATCGCAGACGTATCTGTAGAATTTCATTTTTTTCATTTCATTTTCTAAATTCATAGTATTTTTGCGCTTTCTCAGGCGCGCAACCTGTTTGCTTCACAAATGTTCGCAAAACTGAATTAAACATCTACGAACTAATTTGGTTGTTTTGGTAATTGATACTTGTTTATGAATTTGTTCTTAGACGACTACAGTGGCGCGTGACATTATTCAAACATGTCACGGTATTTTCTACGCTTTTTGGTTTTTTTTTTGTGCTGGAATTGCACATTTATCTTTATAATGTGAAAGATTCATGAGTATTAGGATATAAAGTTCTTATCTGTAATTTGCTGATCTGCAAACTGAGCACCACCATGGTTTTACCGAATATATGTAACAAATTCAAAACATTAAATTCTTATAAAAATGCGTTTTGATGTGAACAATTTAGATATAACGCAATAGATTCCGAAAATTTGAAAAATTCCATAAACAACTATCAAATACTCATTTGGTCTGTACAAATCATTATAAGGAAATTTTTGAATAATAGATGTTAAGGCAAAAATATCGAATCGATGTAATGTATGCGGATAACTTTATGGTCTCTCTAACTCTATCAACTCTCATATTCAATCTCCGATCTTTCTTTCTCGTGTGTTGGTTACTTGCAGGGATCAAGCAAAATATATTAAGTGCATTCAGCTTAATTTACGCAAATCATAATATCTACTCTTATCAAATTGCAGACTGTAAATAGGACAGTGAATAGTTGGGCAGGACAACGTATTATTATCCGAAAAAGATAGAAACGCGTCATAGGTCTTCATAAAACGTAATGAATGGATACTACGCTTACTAGTTTTCAACAAGAATGGGAAGAATTTTAAACGTTTTTTTCTTCCTTTGCTACATGGAAATCGCAACTGTTTCTTGTTCTACCATTTGTCACATCAGAAGCCTTAAATCTTCAATACCAACGCACAAATTAAATGATGTTCAATGAAAAGCAATTTCTAGTTGTCGTTAGCAACAATATCTGTTAAAACATTCCATCAAACCCAGTTTGTCACATTTTTCCAACTTGATAAATTACTTTAGGGGTTTTTATGCCTTCCGAATCAGCAGAGAAAAATGAGAGGGTGTGATGAAAATTATAAACCGACGAACGTTTTTGTCTGTTCGCTTTGTCTTTTTTGAATTTCTAATCTATTTAAGACAACTAGAGCTCATTTAACATAGGATGTACATACGTTTCGACAATTCTAATTTACGCAGAATATTTTACGCTTCGTAATGTTCCCATCATTGTTTCTTCAACGGTGGAAAGGTAAACTTGAGTGAAGGTGTTGTTTTCGTTGTTTCTATTCTTTTTGTAGCTCTACTGTGTGAGGCGTCTTAGCGTATGCAGCTAAAGCTTGTCGTTATATTCTGCTAGTGTCACTACTACATTCGCAGTATTACCGAGATGGAGATGAAACGTAATGGAATAGTAACGAGACGGATGCAAATGGAATTCATGGCTATAAAATATTTCACCTCATTTCGTATTCATGAGATCTGTGCAAAAGAAGCGCACTGCAAAATATCTCATCGTTTCTCATGTGCCAAGTTTCCTTTGGAAGAAGATCGCACCGAACGAGTGGCTTAACATGTGTTTCTCGTCAGTTAGTACATCTCTTAAGGATATATAAGCCTTCCTGTCCGCATTTCATTCACCTCAGTTCTTCTTGATAAGAGGTTAGTTTTCTCCGAAGCCACACAGCAATGTGTTCATCCCTTATAATTTTTTGATTAAGTTTGTACATTTTTCATGCATTACACTTTTAGTTGAACTTAACTTGGGTGTTGGGTCCCATATAAGATGATAGAGTAGCACGAGCGAGATCAAGTCCTGTCCCATCCTACTTGACCTTAAACTGTTTCGAGTTTGGCCGACGACGGTATCTCACCCTATGTTACATACGCTTCTCTAGATTTTGGAGTGATAAATCTTTCCTCAGTCCTCTCGCAAATCTGTTTTTGTGTTGAAAATGGAAACATCCCACATGCCTTAGCGCAAATCGTGAAGCTGGTAAAGTATGTACATAGGTTGAAATCAACCTATTTCATTTCCACTTCGAAGTCCTTTTCTTCTTTACATTCAGATTGGCAGAGTTCTGAGTTTTCTGTGGTTGCGAAAAGGATTTTATTTCTACTGAACATATATGGGGACGCTGTAACGAATGTGAAGACTACGAAATATGATAAGTGCAAGTCAGAAATTAGGATTTGATGCATAGCTTGCTTTATAAATGATTTATATTAATCGACCGTAGTACGTATGCCAGTAAAATCACTCAAAATTAAAATAATTTTTTGTTTCATTTCTTCTCTCGTCCCTCAATCGCATCTTCTTAACATATTTAAGAGCTGGGAAGCAGCTGAATACGCAAACTATTGATTTAAGATTGGTCTTTTCTGATCGGTTGAAATCGGTTGTTTTTAACAGATAAAGATGAAGATAGATAGATAAAGGTGAAGATAAAGTGTTGCAAGTTAAGTTGACGTCCCTTGATAAGTGGCAAATACTAAAGAGGGGATTCGATGCAAAAGCTAAACCGTACTCACAGTGAACACTGCATTCTGGATCAGCTGATTAAGTAATTTGGCATAGGCACTAAGACACAAGTTTCGTCTTTCCTACGCATATAATCTGATGGAGTAATTTTCCTGTTTACCTTTGTTCTCGAAATGATTCCGTTTAAACACAGGTCTATTTTGAAAATGCAATAGTTGCATCCTTGGCAATTAGATGATTACATATATAATAATAAGTTTTCACCATGTGGGATATGAAGCAATCGATTATTTAGTTTAGTGCTGTTATGTATTCACGCGAATGATGACATTCTAAGTCGTTCTCTGTACGCTGAGAATATAAAACTTGACAAAAGTTTTATATTTTGTCACCAATGTTCATTTCAATAGGGTTGATTCCTATTTCCCATCTATTTTCTCCCCTCAGGATGATCAATCGTTCACTTTGATTGTTAGAGCAATATGATCCCAGTAAATGGTGATACTTTCTAGAATGCTATCCAACACTTTTGATTGATTTGCATCGCTCTTCTCAACAACACCTTGGATGGATTTCATTCTTTTCTACGAAACTCGATCAGTATTCCGCCCTAAATCCGATTTCGGGAAAATATTGTGTCTCGTAAGCGCTCATACTTTGAAGTGGAGAACGAGGAAAATGCAAAATTGCAAACCGAATAAATTGAATCAAATGAGTTTAATTGAATCAATAGCATTGTATATAGTGAACAAACGAATGATAGGGATCCCTCTTGTACGGAGTCGAAGCTGCGTTCTGTATTTTATTCGTTGCGTCTGGTTTGCCATAAAGAGTAGGTGGTCTATTGTCACTGATAAATAATTGCCTCCATCAAGTATAACAAATGTCGATGTAGAATGAAATAAATGAAGTCGTGTCGATTACATTGATGGTGGGAAAAAGCATATTGCAATGATGTCATGGGATTACAAGATTTGAAGGATTCTTTTTGTAAGCTCCCACACTTCATCCTCAACTTTTATTTGAATAGTTTCCAGTATTATCTGCAATAATTCATAGCATTCAGGTTGCTCATCTTGTTCAAATAATGTGGAGCTAATATGAGTATGAACCAATTCCTTGACATTTTCACAGAACTTTATCTAGTCGAAAGTGTTTACTTCTAAATAATTTCAGCTGACAAAATGGAGCCAACTGCCATTATTGATTCATCAAGCTACACGCGATTTTGTGCTTATGAAGCAAATAAAGAAATCATTTGTTCGTTAAGATGTCTTTTGATTTAGATTGATGATTTCAACATAGGAGAACTAGAATGACCTTTAACAAAAGATACTGAAAATTTGGGGAAGGCTTCAGCAAGTGGAGAGGTATAATTGTAATTCTCTTTCTGCATGAACACACTAAATCCCACTTTGCTATTTATCCTTTTCCTGTCTCCCTTTTTCTATGGGAATCCTCCAAATGTCGTTAGATACCTAAAGATTACAATTAGAATTAAATGATCGTTGCATGTGAACTACAAGAGATTTCGATGGTACTTTCTATGTTTTAATGTAAATTGACACACGTTAGTTCCGATTTCTTCTAAATTACATTTCCCTATTCAAAACAGGCCCAATTTCAGCGGCGTTTTAAAATTTTATCTGATGATAAATCACCATAATTTGATATTTGCAAGCAGAAGCAATTCTGAAGTCAACCGTAAGGAAGAGCTTCATAAAGTACAAAATTTCATCCAATTTTTTATGGTTTCCATCCGATTAACGACGTGCAATTATTTAGACTCTTTGGTCGTTGTGATACGACGGTGTCAGTTGCGGCGACAACCATTTCCAGTTAACTGAAAACGTAAAATATGTCTTGTTATCCTAAACGCTTCAACCGAAGAGATCTTGAAATTTGATGCACGTGACAGTTATCGGTTTTTTTATAACAAATAGATTCTGATTAATTTGACTTTAGTGCTAATGCTGGCGGCTGGCGATTTATTGGGCTATTTCCAGGATATTTTTCCCTTGAATTGGATTGTCAATAAAATTTCACCACCAAATCGGCACGATAACACAGGTTATGCTTTTGATACCGGACGATAAGTATCCATAAAATTATCTTTCTTCGAAATAATGATCATTTTTCGGACACCAGAGAGAACAACACACTTTAAGCAACAAGCGAGCTTGCAAATCGAATGGACGTGGGTGGAGAAAAATTTATTCAATGCATAAAGGAAGCTGCTCTTCATCGAGTTTATTGGGGAAAATATATATGCAGACGATTTTTCAAGGCGTTTCCTTATGTTGGTTATATTTATAACATATGTGTCTCATGAACATTAAGATTGAGCAAAAAATTGTTAAAAGGGCGCAGAATCTCTAAAATGGAAGATATTTTTAATTTTTTTTATTGCTTTATAAATAATTCTATACCATCAAACGAAATTCCTTGAATTAAGCTAACTTTAAAAACAATAAAATTAATTAAATAGAGACACTGAAAGAAAAATCGAATAAAACATGTACTCAAGCTTTCTGTTAATAAAAAATAGCAAGTTCTTTAATATTTAGTTGCATGACTATTATTATTCCTGAGAACATTCACGCATCATTTTTGGCACTTGATTAATTATCATCATTCTCTTTGAATTAATTCCCCCATAGATGTCCTTGGGGTGCATATCGGAAAACAACGATAACCATTTCAAAAAATTTATGTTTTTTATATTGAATAAATTATTTTCTCCAGGTTTAGATGTACCTTCAAAGGTCATTGTCTTGTTGCAGGGCCTTTTTAGAGGCAACGACTCTTCTGCAGAAGGCAGCATTTACGTTTTATTGGAAAGTTACAAAACGTAAAATGAAGTTGTAAATATGCCAAAACATCAAGGAAACGAAATTTCTTCGAAAAAGTAATATAATCTTATCTTAATATATAAAAAAAAGTAATTCCAAAGTTATAATTCAAATGTCTCAATAGTAGCATTATTAGTTTGAGCTGTCTCTATTTTAATGATCGAAATAAACCTTACTTTCCGAAAATGCAATGATTCCCGCATTTTTGAAAATTGACGCATGTTGACATAAATTCACCAATATGTACATAAAAATACTCAAAGGTAGTATCAATGAGTAGGCAAAATTTTCGTGATCTCAACCATGAGCAGGACATTACATTTGCTTGCTTCAAGCCCATGCTTTGCTTTGGTTCGCATGGAGTATTTATGAAATAATATTGCGAAAATATAACAATATTCTCCTACTACTACTTTTTACTTTCGATGGATACAGGAGGATTAACTTACTGGGAATGTTAACTCCACACGAACATAATTTCCCGAAGAATGAAGCTCGGTCCTTCCATACAATTTTGACAGATGGTCGTCTTCAGATTGATTTGCTGGAACCGAATGAACATGAGGAAAGTGCAATCTTTAGGTGATATCAGGTATATATATATACCAAGCTAATTAA
The DNA here is from genome assembly GCA_954870665.1 of Stratiomys singularior. Lineage (NCBI taxonomy): Eukaryota > Metazoa > Arthropoda > Insecta > Diptera > Stratiomyidae > Stratiomys > Stratiomys singularior. The sequence continues at coordinate 111,559,374 of OX940880.1, read as the reverse complement.
ATATATTCAAATCAATTGGAACTCAGAAAGGACATTGATGAATTGCTTCTAATTGCAAGACATGTATATGCCGTCCCAAATAACATTTAAAAGCAATACATTTTTCAGCTGTTTTTAGTGCTTTATGAATGCAGTTTTCATCTTTTTGCTTTTGATTGGACAGTTCATTGTGAATATGAACCATTTGTAAGTGCATATGTTTCTAATCGCGCGATAATCATTAAGATTTCGACATTTCGGAAGTCAGGTTTCATATTAAATTACTTCAGGCACCAGTGGCGGGCAATATTTGAACAGTTGATGGAGGTAAAAAAAAAGAAAATTCAAATTCTTCGGATGCTCACGTATGCTCATGTGCTTGGATGGGACCTCTCTATATCTTATACGTTTATGGGCAACCAGCAACCGTTTTTTGACAACGATGCACGGTGCCATTGAAATACGAGTTGGCGTTATACATATTTGTTAGATATGTAACATATATGAAATATGATAGATAAGTAACAATGAGAGGAAATTTTCCTTTCCATAAATTTCCACTTATTTTTGTCAAATACTGTTACTTCGGGAATTAGTTCAACGTGTCTGTGCTGCATGTAGTCACGCTAAAGTACTAAATTTTTCGTACACTCAATGCTTCGATTAAACGAATTTTTATTTTCAATGATACTACAACGTTTAAAAAAAAGAAAGACACTCGCTGCAATCATATCAATTACCCCATAATTAATTAGTATAAAATAATACTAATTTATGAACGACATGCGTAAAAACTGTTACATAAAAATTGGTTGTCTTGATCTCCTATTTTAATCTTAACTTTATGACCATATTGTATGAGTCCACCACATACACGAAAACAAGTAAATCTTACATTTCATACAACTTTAATACTTTTCACCTTTTACTTCATTTCGTCCCCGTATAAATTAACATTCCACCTTTAGCATAGCACAAAAGTCGACCGTCAGGCAGCTGACCTGAAAAGCCTGACTCATCCCTTCTTAGTTATGAGTTGGTGTAACCCCTAAACTCGGCACATTATTCTAGTTAGTTTCTGGCCGGGACATGATCTGTAATTAGCTTTGGTTGAGGTTAAGCAATATTCCCTTCAATTTATTGCCACTACCGAAACAGCATCCTGTCGGTACACTGGAGGGTGAACCGTAATAAGATGTAAAGATGCTAAAGGATTCCTCCGGTTTTTTAAACTAATCTGAATTGGCAATTTATGATTACACACATTCAGTGTACTAAGTATTAACGTGGGTCTATAATAAATATAATAGGTTAAAGTGAGTTCCGTTTACTATGAATCCTTGTCTTCATCGCCACCGTCGTTAATTTGTGCCATTAAATTATGGCAAAAGGGTGAGAAATGCGAGGGAAACCCAGTTGAATGGAAGCCACTCCGAAAATATAGATGAAAAAGATTAGATTATAGTGGCCATAGTGTCCAGCAAAGGCGTTAGAGAGGCCGGCACTAACGTTGAGTCCATTTACGTAAATAATTCAATTACATTAATGTGAAAATTACGTGTTTCAATTCTAGAAGAACTGTAGCCTTCGGCCATGATAACCATCAGCTTTACAGCGAGGGAAAGGCTTTAGCATTACTACTAACGGAGTGCCCGACGAACGAGTCAGCCGTTTGTAGTCAACACATAGACAATTAGGAGTAGATACATGACGTGCGGGCTGTCTCGATTGTTTCTGCGGTTAAGGCTGCAGTATATTAAAAAAGGATGTGTCGTGCAGAAAGATATGAATCCACTCAACTCAACCATCGAGTCCAAGTGCAGTCAAAACAGACTATTTTGCCATATTTCGGTTTGAGTTTTGAGCGAGTTCACTGTTAGTTCTCCACAACGTACATCATATGAATTTCACAGTCATATATAGAGAATTATGTATTTGGTCAATATGTCTGGTGCACGTTCATCAAATTGCCTCAATATGTTGGCCGAGCGGTACAAGTATAAGTAGAATCCTGCTATGAGGTTAATTTTAATGGCTAGCCGCAGAGAGTTCAGTGCGAATATAATTATACATGGATGTAGCCAAGTGTAAAGATACACTGGAGTGCTACACAAACAAGTCAAAATTTTGTTTATTTGAAGCAATGATTCATTATATCGCCGGATCGCGCAAGGGTTGAAGGAAGTCGATTCATCTCGTAATACTTTTTTGAGCTTATGTCGTTTCAATAACAACATGTGCGAAGATAGTAATACGAATTTCACAATTTTCCAATTTGGTAGAACTACTTCCAACGATTTTTTGACTCCATGAGTGCCATTTAGATTACTCAGCAGAACACTAGGCTCGCATTACCGTGAAAATTTTCTTTCTTTAACTCGATTTGGATATTTCATTGACAGTTTGGCGTCAATTTGATCTTCTAATAATTTTATTTATCCTATCTCGCTCATTATTTTGTTGGCAATCAAGCAGGTCAACGTCTATGCATAGGATGGTTGGTTCTGAGAAAACAGTGAATGACATAAATAGTGACTTGTTTCATGAATAATTTGCAGTTGAATTTTATCTGCATTAAAAATGCAAAATATGAAAGTTAAAAATTAGAAACAATTTATCAACTTAACAAAACAAATGTTATTGTTGCAATCCAGCAATGATTTACTGAGACTTGAATAACGCCACAAACGTCACAAAATAACATGGAAATCTTTTTGGATTATGTATTTTATGTATTTATGACTTCTTCCGAAGTTGGTTAAATGTGGCAAGATTAATGAATGTTGTTTGGAATGCAATTGGTACGATCTAGGAAATGTTTACGGAAGGGTAGTATACAAATACGGCAGGTATACATAACATATTAACTTTATGTTACTCCTTAACATGAGTAACATATGTTAAGGAGTAACATATTTTACTCCTTAACATAGTTATTTAAAATATTTAGGGAGCATACTAAGTATGAGGAAGGTTATCGTACTTTTTCTTTGACCAGGTAATGAACGATCCCCATTTGAGTTTGTAATCTGAAGATTACTTCAGCGAGTGACTAATCCACGTTCTGATTCACATTCTTTTCAAATTGTACAGACAGTTGATGCTTCGTCTTGAAACACTTGACCTCGCTAACGGAATCCTAAGGTCTTATATGGCCTTCCTATGTTCCCTAGTACGGCTTCCTTTTCCTTTGTATCTATTCCTTGTCAAGATCACTGGACTCGGAAGACTTCATTTGTTTTCTCCTGTGGATGTTGGACGATTTTGTTTTGGTATTATGTCGGTAAATTTCGTCAGATGAAAATTAACTGGCTCAGTTACTTTTCCTCTAGCGCGTTTCTGCCTTTCATAAAATTCTGACGGGAGCCAGCAGGACATCGTAGTAAGTGGGGCTATTTTATATTCATACATTGCTAGGAAATTTTCGCTTGTCTAGCAGAAATGTTTTCTGTTTACTTTTGTTTCAGAATTGTCAAACAAATTCAAAAACAAATGATAAGACAAGCGGATATGTTTCTAAATTTCTTATAATGCATCATGATTCATGCACGAAATAATGAGTTTTAAATGTAAAAACGTAAATTTTAACTAATGTCTCCCACGTTATCTTTCTCTTGCAAATGCCTAAATAAGGACTGATTGACTTACTGTACAGCAAATTAAATAGTTACTGAGGCGCTATCGTGCGGAAATGGAAATTGGAATAAGAAGTAAATATTTGTGCCAATAAATGCTTCCAAGATCCTTGCCAATCGCATTGTTCGAGTCACATTAACGGCAAGCTGTAGCTCTAAAGAGAAAGACACAATATTGGTGACGTTATCCACATTGTTGTCTTATATTCAAACTCAACAGGGTAAATTTCCTGAGAAGGAGACTCATCTATAACCACCATTTCCCTGGCATGAGCCTCGTTTCTCATCCAACGCTCGTGAAAGTTGGACTATACGTGCCTTTGAATCACATCGTGAGAAACCGTTCGTCGATGACTTGTATTTCTTTACAAATTCGATCAGGACTCGATTGTTAGCCAAGTTAGGTCTGAGGGGAGCCGTCTTTTGCTACTTACAAACTGAAATCAAGTTGGAAAAATTTGTAAAGGATGGAAAGAAGGAAGATGCGTGGAACGCGACTTGCACTCTTTATTATTTGTTTCGGGAGGAATAGAAGTTCGAAGAAGCGAGTGGTGAACTTTTCTTGAGTGAAAAACTGCCTAAGATGGAAGAGAAAACAAACCTAATGTGCCGGAATTACTTTCGGTTTGGTTGGTTCAATTTGAGCTATCCTTTGTGAAATGTGATTAGATAAACTTTGTTAGCGGAATTAATTACTTTACTGTGCAAAGATAAGATAACATCTAATCTACGTAATTTGTTGTTCTTGTAAGATTTAAATAACCTCATTTCAATTATGATGAAGGGACGGTGCTTTCTGTTTTTGCTGACAAGTGTGATAAGTTCTTAATATGTTCGAGTCTTCTGTTTTGGTGGTAATTTATCTTGTAGTAGGAAATTATTACTTAGCAGAACATCTGAATTGAGATGCTAGCGATGGTAATAAATTTGCCAAATCTGATTGAAATGTCATCAAATGAATTTTTCCTGGAAATATATGCAACGGGAAATGTCTTATGATATGTCGATTAGAATTTGAGCGGCGATCATAAAACAACTAATGTTGGAACTGGAGCTTCTCCGATTTGGTTGTGATTTGAGATTACATAGGTGGAAACCTAAAGTTGACGCATGATCGTGTCGTCAGACTGCCGAACGCTAAAAGTTGATTGATATTATGAGTGCTATTCAATACCTTATTAGTTTGAATATGTCATAGATCGAACTGTTAATCTCATCTGATACGGGTCAGCTACACAAAATGTTAACATTTGTTAAACAAACCTTATTCTGATTAGATAGTGCACATTTGCAAAAGTTTTTACAAATTGCACTAAATGTTCAACGTGGTCGCACGTCGGTTTTTGTATAAGAGCAAAGCCCAGGTGGACAGCTACCATGGAGGATAACGTGACAAAAATTCCCGATCACGTATTGGTAGATACACGATTGAAAATACGCAACATAGCTGAGACAGTAGGCATTTCAAAGTACCTCGTGAGTCATATCCTGCATGCAATTTTGTACATGGAAAAGCTGTCGGTGCGATGGGTGCTGCGTTTGCTCACTCCTGACAACAAGGGCGACCGTGAGACCACTTCAGAGTAGTGTTTGACGCTGTTTAAGCGCAATCCTAAGGAGTTTATGCGTCGTTTTGCAACCATCTAATTTACTGGTACACACCAGAGATCAAGGAACAATCGGAACAGTGTACTGCACGGATAACGGCTGCACGGCTGCACGGCTAACGTGCACCAGAGAAGCTAAAAGCTGTCCTATCGCCCGGATAGGTGATGTTCACCTTTTTCTGGAATTCACGAGGTGTTATCTGCATCGACTACCTGGAAAACGATAAAACAGTGACATGGTACTTCTATGCTGAGTTATTGGCTCGATTCGACGTCGAACTACTGAGAAAAGTCTAGAAAAATGTGCTCTTCCACCACGACAACGCACCGGTTTACACCTCTTCCATGGCACTGGCCAAATTGGTCGAATTGAGTAACGAACTGCTCCGTCTTCCAACGTATTCTCCAAATTTGGCACCGTGCGACTTCTTCTTGTATCAAAAAACAAATAATTTTACCCACCTCGAGATAACGTTTTTTTCGGACGAGTGAAAGGTAATGTAATATTGACACCAAAAAATGTTTTTAATATTGGGGAAACATTATAAAAATAAACTATAAATTATAATAATTCTCTAAATTTTAACGATTGCTTCAAAAGTAATCGGTTGTGATTTTTGGAAATAATGCGTTTCAAGACTTCTAATAGTGTTGAGAAACTGTTCTCCCTTAAGAAACTGTTCTCCCTTTTATCGTTAAAGGTTAGTTAGTTGCTTGTCCTTGTTCTACGAGTATGATTGCAGCTGTAGTACTCACATCCACGAAACTTGAACGGAATTTCCTATGCCTTGGTTATGTTTCGTGAAGAAGGCCATTACATCTTCAATACCAGAGAAAAGTTAATTTCTTTAGTAACACCCTAAAAATTTTGCTTTGAAATACATCGTTTCAATACATGCTGCAATTGCATTTGTCCCCTTTAATATATAAGAAGAATGGTGGCGTCAGTATGACTCCCTAATTACTGGGACAAAATCCATTTCGCATCGAAGTGGCAAAAAGGAAGAGGGAGAAAATACTACACCATATACTTAAGAGATATACATACATATTCTCATGCATTGGTACGTAGAACTTTTCTACCACGAAAGCCACCAAAACCCGAAAACTTTTCACTCCCACATAGAAAATATTCTTTGTTTCATGCTTTATCCTCAACATCGTTGTGAAGCACTTCCACGCTTGGCTTATGTCTTCGAGGCAGAGTTCAAAACTCGCGTTCGTCGTATCACAATGGTAATGTGACCGTTTCATCTCTCGGGAGTCCTTTATTAACCAGAAAGTAATTTTATGCCAATAAAACACATTAAGCAAATAGTATAGTGAATAGCATTGCTTTTGTCATGTTGTTAGCGCTGTGCCAATTTTCAATGGCATGCGCGCACATTTGCCAGTGGCGGTGTGAAATAACATAAGCTTTCAATTTGCTCGTTTTTCATGTTAGCAAAGACGAAAAATTAGTTGATAAAGGATAAGAGACGTTGGAAAAACTTTCTTCTGAAACGCCTTTGGATGCTTTCTGTTAGATAGGATGTTGGGAAAAGGATAACAGACATTCTATCATAAGAGAATATCTTTTAAGTTGGCTCCAATAGAAGAGTTCAACAGTGTATGCATATCAGCACAATAAGGACATTGGTTTCCTTTAAATGAAGGAAAGAATGCAACTGCTAAGTCGAGATGATAAAAATTATTAAATTGTCTTGATATATTATAATTCTATAAAAACTAATATGAATTAGTGATTATTCGAATTTTATTAAAATTGTGAAACAACACCTGTGTAGTTGTAATGAAAAAAAACTATTATTTCGGAAGTGTAATGAAATTAAAATTTTGGAAATAAATTTTTGAAATTTTGAACACTTTCAGAAGGGGAAAATGATTGCGAAAAGCCTTTGTGCACAGGAAATTTTTCTGGGACCTTGAAAGATACATTAATGGCTATTACATCACTTTTAGTTTTTCATAGGTTCTGCATAATGATAAAGGACGTAATATAAATGAATTTTTATTCTGCTCTATTGACATGATTCTTCTTTCATACATTGATGACAGTTATTAAATCTCCTTTTTTAGCCATATTGAAAAATGACGGGCTCAGACATGAGCCTTGTGGAACACCAGAAAGAGCCGTATTGATAGTGGATGTTGACCTTGGAATATTAACCTGGTATGGTCTCAGGAAGGATAAATCAGTTTTTGCAGGCATGCTGAGGTACTGTACTCTGATAGCTTATGGAGAAGGCCGCCATGGCACACGGCATCCGCAGCTTTTTCAATATTGATGGTCTGCAGGCCGAACGACCTTTTTTGTATTCTCCGACTCAATTTATAGCCCCTGTGGACCTAGTATAATGTTATCAACTCGTCCTATTATTGCTTGCATTCAGGTAATCGAAGTTCATTCTAATCGTCCCTCACCAGCGATTTATGAATGAACCTTTGCTTATTTTAGCACGCTAAACCTTAAAAGCTACACTTATAAAAATATGCAAATTGTGGCACATACTTCTGAGTGCTGACACAAAAGATCATCAGCTACCCGCCACCGCCTGCCTAGTCATTTGTTCAAACATCAGTCGTTGTTCAAAGATCAGTGAATTTATGATACAAGTGACGGACAATCAGAAAATCTAGCTATGATATTCAATTGTAGGATAGTAATCAAGGAAGGTGTGACTCAAACTATATAATAATTTTCTTTCGTGTCATCAATCTGAAAATAAGGGAGGTGAAAATTATTTTTAGTCAATTTTGCGCTATCTTTTACTAATGCCTTGTTATAAAATACTATAACGAAAACAACAAACTTCAATTCAAAATGCCTACATATCACTACGGTTATTACAGGATATATGTGAGCTACTTGTGAATAGTTTTCAGGGTAATTAATTTCACCTAATCAAATGGTCACTGCAAAAAAATATTCAATCCGGCAATAAATGCATTCTGTAGGATTGGAATATCGCATCTGGACATCCGTTGAATTGAATTCAAAATTCTGGACTCAATGTTCGGCAGGGCAACAGGGAATAATTTGAACATCGCAGTAGAGAGAAATTGCAAAATGTGAATTTTTCATACAGACACTCGTATCGATTACAGAATTAATAGGTAATAAGGGCCTAGATAATAAAGTATAGATACATAAATTCGCAATCACCTGTGTCAACTCCTGCTTTAATCGAATGGTCCAATTTCCGATTTTCCATTCGACATTCTCTAATTTATTAGAACTGTTTGCAAGGATACTCGGAAATTCTCTTCTTGAAGCATTGATGTTACCAATCTAGAAGCTATTTGGACTTTGGTTTCGATTGCTTTCATCCGAGCTGAATGATTAAGGTTCGCTAGTACATTCTCAATCCGCTTTGTTCGTTAAAGTACAGTTTTGTATTCAGATTCCGATTAATCGTTCAATAATTACATGCCTAGTGCTTGCGGATCATGTTTAAGCTTTAGAAATTCTCTCGCTACTTTCATTTCCATCAAGGAGGGTCAACATGTTTCCCAAGGATACGCACATCAGCAAATCGATTTTATTAAATATACTAATGACAACTCCTAAAATTGGTTAATTTTGTATGTGTATAATATACCATAGATCAGCGTACGGCAATTAATAGATGTAATAAAGGACTAATGCCTTGGATAAGAGGATCTTTTATAAAAGACATCAAGCACTGCAATACTGAACGGTATTTTGAGAGGTTGCGAATTTGGCGGAAGGTTAAATTTTAACTGTTCTGGACAGAAGCTAAAGGAGATTAGTGAGTATGTGTAATGTCGGGAAGTATGTAAGTTGAATCATGTGGTGCTGAGAGTGAGGCTTGGCAGCATCTTTTGTTCGAATGTCAGGCATATGCAGGCCTACGTTCTGCCCGGGGTATTAGTACTTTGAGGACCCCAGAAGATGTCGGGGATGCCTTGCTGGATGAAGAGGCCTTTCAAAGGACCAACGGGTTCGCGCGAGAAGCCTTCCAATTACGACTGCAGCACTCTGCTACGCAAGGAAATGCAGGCTCTGTTGCTGACTACTAGTCCCTAAATGTTGTCTTGGTATGTGACCTAAGCTCAATGTTATCCTGTTCTATGTTTTGTCCAGTCCTACTGTTGTTATTGTATTGCTGTCTGGGGATTACGGGTTCACCAACCCTTCGATATAGGAACGTAAATTGGTAGTGGAACAAGTCTATGTTCTGCGAAAACCTGAGCAGAGGTTTGATCTGTACCACGGGTTAGGGGGAGGCCTTTGACAGGTTACTGTCACCCCCCTACACGGTGAGGAGCCTATCCTGGCTGAAACCTAGTGGTTTGTGGTTTGCGATGTGGCTGGAAAGTAGTTTTGAGTACCAACCAGTGTAGCTTGGGATTCCTAAACTTTGACTACTGGGACCTCATTATAATGAGGGGCGTTGGTTGACGCATTAAATCAACCCTGTCTTTGAGACCGTGAGGTTAGGCCTAATGGTGGCAGGTACTCACGTTAAACACTTCGACTTCATATGGGTGATGATTTGCTGCAATCAGCAAATGCCCGTGAACGTATTATCGGTGGGTTTGCCAACGATGAAGCAGTGGTGATAACCACCAGATCACAGCCATGTGTACCTGAGGCCCATTTTGGGACCATTGACGAATTATTCAGGGTGAGTTTCTTCTACTTTGTTTCAGATCCCAATCAACCTCACAACGTTTAAGCAGAACTTGTCTCGCTTCCGTCAAAAGACTGTTAGGAAAATAGCGATTGCATTGCAAAAATTTTTAATTGCCACCATTGCTTCTACAACAAGGATAATGATATCTTGACTTATCACTCCTCATGATCGAAAAACGCTTTCAGACAAGAATGCGTGAAATCCATGAAATGAAGCACTTGATATGGAGAAAATGATAAAATTGGGTTCTCAATTTTTCCATTCCAAATAGTTGTTCAAGGAAATATTCCTTTCTGCAAGAAACTGACAAAGGTTGAAGTTGGCATCGATGTATCCAGAAACACTTTATTTTCCAACGAAGCTGCTACAGTTAATTTTGTTCAGACACGGGCCCGATGGGTCATCTTCAGAGGCAAAACGGTCGCTACAGACAATTCCCAATGCTCCCTGTCGTTGTCCGCTTACTATTCTTGGTTTGTAATTCTGGGCTCTCATAGTGACATCACTGACCTCAGCAACATACAACATGATATGGTTTCTCGTATATATTAATTGTGACCACTTTTTTCATCGAACGACACCTAAATTGCACCATCAGCCTACTTAGAGGCTGGATTAGGCGAGGAACTACATCACGCCCTCAGGTTGTAAGAATTATGTCATCAGGGTCGTACATATAAGGGGCAACTACGTATGTCGGATATATAACTGTTTTGAGTATCTTAAGATATGAATTGACATTGCTTCTTGGTATTGACCAGCCGTCATCTCTTTTAATTTTGGTTTCAGATGAAATGGATCTTAGTTTATTCTGCGATCGATTATTATGTACTTAGAGATTTATTTCGTATGTTCTGTGTTCGTTAGTTCCACAGAAATTAATTTCTCAGAACGGTTGGGTGGAAAACAAAACCGCAAATCGTCTTCATATTGGAATTGCAAACGAGAGCAAATGTTGAGAAGTACCATACTCTACAAAATATCGTATGCCGGTTGCTTTTCACACGAATAATAATTAGTACAGAAATGGGAAATAAACGTTCATATGGAAATGTATCAAAACCTATTATTTATGTTATTACACTTACACTCTAGCTCAATCTTTCCACTGTAACGTGTTATAAATTTACTTCAGCTATACATTCTTTTCTTTCTACGGAATAAACGTGCATTGACATGTGCCCTCATTCTGCAATCTTTACTTGCTCGTTTAGCGATAATTTTCGAAGAAGTAAGGCTTGGTCATTGTTTTCTCCACTATTATCGACGGGCCTGGTAGGATATAGTGTAAAATACTTGCTCGGCTCCTTTGCCATGAATCCAAGGTCTATACAACCTTCTATACAATCTTCTTGATCACCCCCAATGTCCACTTCAGTGCTAGTGTGCTAAGCAGTTCTTGTGCAATAACTCCTTTCGGCTCCTTTGCTTCCACCAGGGTAGTGTCGAACTGATTTATGCTATTGTTAACTGCTTAACGAAGTGAGAAATTATTGACTTTGCTAATGACGTAATTAAGCATAGCTTCATCATGGTTGACTTAAAGGAATGCACATTGAATGCCAGTAATTGTTTGACTGATGATAAGAGGGAGGCACATGATGAAATAGCAGCAGATAGTCTCGATAAAGATGTGTCCCGTGCTAGAAACATAACATATAATCTTTTAAGTAAGTTGATATGCATGCAATCTTGTTAATTTCGCGTTGTTAAGGATATATAATGGAGCGATGGGAGATAACATAGCAAAAACACAATTGGAAGTATAGTATTATTTTGTTGCCACTATTGCTCAGTATAATTGGAGGAAATGAATTAATAGTGCGAGTAACTCAGACAGATATATGAATAATCCTTACCGATTTTTTGGAACGGATGTAAAGGATCCAACGTGTTAACAACAATTCAACTGTAACACGCTTATTAGTCTCTCTTTTGCTTGGATACGCTTTATTCATTACTTATATTTGCCTTTTAATATTTCCGTCTACAAATTTGACTCAATGAAATGATTAGAAGTGCTACAGTTACCCTGGATAATGGGGTACATGGAGTTAGTACGATTTAGCACTTTGACTCCCCCTTTCTGTGAGCATTATTTACCCACTCGCGATAACGCGACCTATTGGATCCTGTTGTAGACTTTCAACTCTAGTTTATTGTTTGGCGATAGTAGGGTACTTGAATTGTTTTTAGGCCGTCAGTTTCATAAGCACGCTAAGGAACTGTTTTCGTAATTGTCAATTGTATCGAAAATCATTCGAGCCTTGTTCAGTACGTATTTTTCTACTGTCTCTATGTTGACGTTTTTGTATATGTCCGTGTTTCTGGCCTACCATGGGGTTCCCAAGCTCTTCCTATGACACACGCGACTCTTACGCGGCTGTTGGGCAAACTATCACTTTAGTTTCCTGCATATTAATGAACAAATAAAATTTATTTCTCATGTTATGAGAAAATTGTAAAGTTTTCAGCGTTAATTGCAGACCTGGACCCAAGTTGAGTTAACTGAAGAATATTGTTAACATCATTTCAATGAATCTTTTCGTCCATGGTACTACTAAGATTTGAATAAGAATCTAAAAGTTTAGTGTTATTTAAAGTAAGCTATGAAATCTCGGAAATGGCATGATGAAAGCTATACAAATTGGTTGGTGCGATAAAGAATTGCATTGATTCTCATGATATTCAGGGAAATATTTTTATGACGCCGTTTGCACAAAAATCTGCTTTATGTCTTTGGCTATAAACCATTTTTCAAAGCATGTTATAGTTACCAAGAAATAAAATCGATCTCTGTCAGCCTTGAGAGGATGTGGTGTTAAACGCCTCCTATTTACCATACGCCTGAACGAAAATCTGACATAAAACACAAGGCCGTAATTGGAAATTCAAGGGGTGCGCTCCCATTCTTTGTTCGCTAAGTCTGAAACAATCCAATCGCGACCGATAAAGGATGCGAAAAATTTCAGGCATAAATGCAAAGGGAGTTCAGAGTTTTTTGTATTGTTTTCTCGCTTTAGATGGTTTTATGTTCTTGGGAATTACGGAGGATATATAAGCTTCCAATCTATTCAATATTGAGATTATTGTATCAAAAATCGTAGCTTTGTTAGTGGCATCCTGTGCGAAGTGTTAGGGCAAAGCGTCTTTTGGCGGTTGTTTCAACGGTATTGCTGCATTTCACCACGTCGACAACGTCAAATATTCTGTTGTATTTGCTTTTGTATAGTTTTTTTTTTTGGTTTTTTAAGAATATCGCAAGCTTCAAAAACGAAAGAACGAAGGACTTATTTTATAGAAAATTGATTTAATGTTCATTTCATGGCATCCTTGGATGTAAAAACGATGTGACGTTTATTGGCATATTTTATACGAGATACCAAAAGAAACGTTGTTGGATTCATGAGCATATGTGCGATCGGTTTGTTGAATGTATGTTTGAATGTAGGGTTTTGAATGGGTCTTTAATATTTAGAGTTTTTTGATGGTACGATGCTGGTTGACTTTGGTTTATGGCAAAATATTAATAAGACGCAGTTCTTGAGCATGTCCAATTTATTATTTTAAAAAGTAAGCAATGGGAGTTTGTGGGCTTTACTGCGTCCACTGTAGGGGAAGTTTAGGGTAATGCAAGAAGTTAGTTGAAAAGTCACTGTGTTGATTGAACAATTACCATATGACTCCCACCTATTCCTAAGAATATATAAGTATCATATGGTACTAGGATTCACTGGAAGGATAATTCGCAAAAAAAAAAAATGGAAAAAGGAGACAAGAACAGTTTTTTCGGTTCAGATCTCGCCAATTCGTCGATTCGATTCGCACTGGTAACTGTCATATTTAAATTTGTGCTTTAAGTATCGGATTATGAATTCACCTAATGCGGCTGTGATAAGGTTACGGGGAATGGGGACAAAACAACGTGTCGCCAATTTTTATTTAATATTTATGAGACATACTAATTTTTACGCTAAATATAATAATTCACATAGCTAAATGCGTTCAGCTTTGAAGCATTTGGCTTACAGCATTTCTCCACAGGTCAAACTCATTGGCCGCAGTATGTTGTGCACATACAAGAACTTCCTTGAAAATAAGAAATTAAAACTAGAAGTACACACTCCGGAATATATTGTTTGAATATTTGCGTCCTTCCGACTTTTTGAAACATATGTATGTCTTGAGATGGCTTCATCATCCGATTTATAGTTTTGATCTGAGCTCCCTGACTGCGATGGTTGGATCGGTTTCTGACACTGCAACAATACCATAGAAAAGCAATATTATAAAATTTCTCTCGAAACCGGGACTCGTCTGCAGTTCCCTATTTCCATTCTGTACAGAAATGACAGACTGTTTGTTAGAGGGGTTGGAACAGCCATCCTTGTAAGGAGAATGTGAATCATCATCAGGTAATAATACCACAATTAACTAGAACAGAAGCCACAGCCATCAAAGTGAAAACGATCTCCTTTGAGTTTTCTGTGATTTCTCTGTGCAACTCCCCAACCAGTCGTGAGTTAGCACAAGAGCTCAAAGCTTCCTTCACCCTTGAGTGCCTATTTGGACATTTGGTCTTTGGATACTTTAATGCCCATCACCGCGACTGGAGAGCTATGAGGAGCAATCGAGCTGGGGCCTAACTTAACAGGTTCATCATACAAGTACAAAGCAACCTACATTTACCAGATGAACCAACATATTACGGGCGAAATACAACAACCATGCTACGCCTTGGAATTTTTCGTGAATTCCACCATAAAATAAGAATCAGATTTAGAAGTTTTTGGTAGATCAATTTATCCATTTTCACTTAGAACTTATAAGTGATTTATACCCTTGCTAGCTAACTGCGAAGACTCATGGGTGCGGAAGTTCTGATCAAATTTGTCGAATACCTCGAAAGTGAATTTAATATTTACAAAGAAAGGTGGAAAGAGCTCAAGCTGGTTTCCAAGCTGGCGTCCCAGCCTGTGAGTTGGCGCCTGACGAGGAGCGGCAGGGACGCGTGTTCGAAAACAACTTGAGCTCTTTCCACCTTTCTTTGTAAATAAGAATCAGAGTCGGTAAGCTCTTCTCTGATCATCAACCGGTTCGTTTTCTAATATAGGATGTTTTCATAAACGAGCCAAGAAATGTACATTTATTTCTTACGCTGATGATACGTGTATTTTCTACACAGCTCGACTCGCAGTAATCGTCACTTCAAAATTGCAGATTTCTATTGATACTCTCCTAGATAAATCGCAATTAAAAAAAACCCCAATACCGACAAAACCCAGGACATTTTTATCACGAGACGGAGCTCACAACATCCTCCAACGCTACAAATGGAACAGAACTGCAAAATACCTAAGACTAACATAGGACAACACGGGAAATTGAACATAAGAAACTCTTTGACCAAATAGACAGACAACCTAACAAAATCATGGAATTCTTGAAGATTCCAGTTAATAGACAGAAATTCCAGTTAACAGAAATATATCCAATAATTACAGACTAGACGGAAACTAGTGAAAATTGCAGGTTGCAGTGAGCGCAGAAATGGTCACAGTCAAATGGAGCAAAAATGTTCAATCCCACTTGTTCCACGAAACTAACAACTCCAAGAAGTCAAACAATAGTCAACCATGTATTACTTTTGGCACAACGCCCTTGATAAGAAAATGTCAAGTAGAAATGAAGAAGATTCAGTAGATGCGTTATTTGGTCTACACCAACCTGAATGATTTTGACAGGAGACTCAAATGAACTAATATAAAATAATGTATAACTATGGTATCAGACTAAAAATGGGTATTCCTTGATTGCTATCAAAGTCTTGTTGAATCGTCATAGAGCGAGCGTAAAGTCATAAGATCAATACGTCTGGAAGCAACTTATGCGGGTCGCTTAGTCCCGGTATAGGCTGTCAGGATATGGATCTCGATAGAAGTGTTCTTCTCTGCAAAATAAAAATATTTAATTTATTACCAAACAAAAGTTCAATTTGCTTCCAATCAGAATTTTTGGCCAGCGAAGTCACAGTTTCAGATCAATTTTTTTTTGTATATGAGTAATGCATCAGATTTATGACTATTTGTGCAAAGGATCTTTAATGCTGAAATGAAAATGGATGGTCGTACCCTTGACTATTTATTGTATAGCTCTAAAGCAGCATCATTAAAAAAATTATTCAACTCGCAAAGTCAATATCAAAATAAAATCACACGAACGAAAAGAAAATACTGAAAGGAATATGGCAGTGAGATGAATCTTTGAATTTTTCATTTGATATACTTCAAACGTCATTCGATTTGCAAAGCAAAGCTTAAGCTATTTTGCAATCTGTCGCGCAGAGAAAACAATTTAAAGCTGCATGAAATTTATAATGAATTAATTATCAATAAAACAGAAGATATTGTAAGATTTACAGGAATGGGAAACATTTCCACTATGAGTTTCGTAGATTCTTTCAAAACAAGATATTTTAAAGGATACTTAAATTTTCGTACATGGCACTTAGTTTTTAAAGAATTTTCTGACCAAAAAGGTAAATATACGGGCTGTTTGGTCTGCAACTCAAGAAGAAGAGAATGAGGAGTTCTCCGAGTGATGAGTCCACATTCTTGTGATTATATCGATAGAGGATTTATTGCAACATGCGAAATCTTATTCGAATTAAACACACATGCGAATCACCCTTATTTCGTAGTAAAAAATTAAAATTCTAAATTTCCCAATTGTTCTAGTTGCTCCAGTTGCACTTATTTACTCCGAGATAAAAATTTGCAAGCAGCAAGAATACGGAATTACATATATATAATGATGCAAAATCTTTTCGATTATTATTTTGCACAAGAAATAATAGAACTTAACGAATTTATTACTCGAGTCAACTTTTAATATCTTACATATTACAAAACGACTTTTCTTTCGAAAATATTGCAGCACTATTGCATTGCTACACCAGTTCAGAGGCAACGAACAATCTTATTCGCATCTGAGTCTCTGTCCTTCAGTTCTGGTCCCCAATACCAACGGTGTTAAAATAAAGAGCATCATACTGTCCTGTTCGGAGGAAGGAACAGCTTGAAAGACAACACATATATACGTAATCGGGAACCATGTTGTGGCCATTAATACTGGCAGATTTAATATAATTTCAGTAAAACTCTCCCATAACGGCTGTGCTACTCGTACATAAAACTGCCATACTTTGCCCGTATACGGCGAATTGTATTTGTCCTTGCCTCAAACTGCAGCACAACTACTCTCTATGGGTTTAGTTTGATAATTGCAACTGGCAATATCCTATGCCAGCAGCGTACACTCCGTGCTTCCTTATTTATTTGTGGTTCTCTAGGATAAGACCGGTTGTGTATTGGTGGAGATGATCCAACCCTGAGTCTAGTCCAGAAATAGTGTATCAAGTGGCGACTGTTTGCAATTACCTTATACTTGAACAATTGGCTAAGAGAAAAGTTGTGATGACAACATTTGGCCGGGCATTGCATCAAATAAAGGATGCTATTGCAATACAATGCGAATGTTACACCTGCGTGATTTCTTTTTCTCATGCGGACAATTAAACGCGGTCAATGTGGGTTATTGATCTTAACTTTTAAAAAATGTTCTAAAGTAACTCACATAGTGGGGTAAGGACAAAAAAATGCAGATTTCTGGATATTCGGATCCAACGGTTTTGGGTGGGAGCGTTTAAAAGGTCAGTATTGCATTTTCGAGAGGAATTAAGACAGGAATCAAGACGGAATCAACATTCAAAATTATACTCATACCAAGTGATTTGACAAGCATATAATTCTAAATTTAAAAAAATGTACAGGATTAGTGAGATTTAGTTTGCGTATAAGTTAAATATATTAAATTGCAGACATCGTAACCTATTTAAAGTTCTTAGATATTTTGAAAGAGGATGATGAATCCCCATGTGGGTGTTCTGGAAGCACGGGACGCAAATATATCAACGCTTAGGACGAAATTTGAGACTAATGAATAAATGTGTTGGCATGATCACAACAAAGATATGACAGCAGGTAAATTATTAGGTTTAGGAGAGCTTCGAACGAACAACGTTAGGATATATGTGTGACAATATTTGCATGTTGCTGAACGTCAAAATTTTATTTGTCTAAGTTATGACGGCCTGCATATTAAAACGACTAACATAGATACAAAAGTACACCCCAGGATGACAAAAATTAACACGAGCAAATGACAATGTTTATGGCGAATACAGTATCAAAAATGTAGGCGAATTTGTGTATTTGGGCACCCAAATAACAAGAACTGCGAGTAAAAAAACGAAATACGCCGAAGAGTACAGGCCGCAAATAAAACATTTTATTCAGTTCTGACGATTCTTTGTTAAGACCTGTGCTATGCTATGAGTGAGAAACATGGACCCTAACACATAAATTAAACGCATTTGAGCAACTGTTCCTAAGGCGAATAATTGGACCAATGTCGAATTCGATAAAATCATGAGCTCAGTGTTCCACTGCGGAAGCTGCAATGCGATGGCTATATAGATCGTATGGACAAACAACGGATATCCGAAAAGGGTTTCGTATTATAATACAATAATTATAACATTTTCGAGTGATTTCACTAAATATGACGAAAATTAGTACGTCCTGTATCCGGTATTCATATTGAAGGTCCAGTATTCAAATATTATGAATAGTAGCTTTTATTGGCAACTTAATGTTGGCCGCCAGTTTCCTTAGTTGTGAAAAGTAAATGCTAAGGCGTGCTGTGCTAAACTGTGATCCCGGAAAGGTGCCTCTAACACATTCAAACGCTAAGCGCAGATTCCGATAGTGTTCTGTTTTGACAGCCACAACCGATATTACTACTTGAATTTCTAACAATTATTACAGTGTCAAACGTATGAAATACTGTGAAGTGCAGCCGTAACTCGACCTCATTCACAAACTTTTATTATTATTGATTCACAATATTTATGCCCATTAGGATTTTCAGTTTAATGCAAATCCTCCCAACACATATATCCATCCGATCATGACATGATGTAAGACACATGCTCTTAATTTTGGCCTGCTGATAATAACTACACTTATTTTTTCACTGCTTTTAGAATAATGTCGAGATAGAACTTATAATTTTCAACATGCATAAAGTGAACTAATACATCTCAGTATCAGAATAAGAGGTAGTCAAAGCATGCATAGATATAACTTTTGAACATTCATTAGCATTTGAATGAGCGTATAAATGAGAACAAAGGAATCACATCCTACAGCTAACTTGGCCGTCATTTTAAATGATTGCCACATGAATCCTTTCTAGTCCTCGTTTTCATTTCTCAAATTGATTCAGGGTACCGTAGTTGAAAAACTCAAAATTATACCTGCAGCAGAAAGTAGAGAAAAGCAACCAAATGACCTGGTTTGATCTATAAAGCCTATGCCAAAAATGTGATAGTGAGTAGAGAACCGAGCACAAAATAATCCAACCGTGAATGGAAAACGAAAATTCAAAGAATGTTTTCGTAGTCATTCCTTCTTTCATAAATTCATTGTTCTAATTATCTAAATTTATCATCCGCATTACAACATCGTGTTCGACTTGGCACAACATTGTTCCATATAACTTCCCTTTTGTCATTTTACGCCACCATTATGATTCATTGCTACCTCATTGGGTTGGACACAGCGGCTCGTATTGTAAAATTTTCCTCGCCTAGCAGTCGGTATTAAGCATAGCGTAAAATGACTGTTGCTTCCCGTGTCTTCGGCGGTATTCGGAACCAACTTTTTGGATTCCTATATTCACCCAGTTATCCTGCATCCCGTTTTCAAATTATTTTCGAGTTACGGGGCACACCACAACAATACCAAGAAGTTATCTGGGCTTTAGAAGCCGTTATACATTTTCAATGTTACTGCTCCGAAAGGATGCTTTTGTCCAATATCCAGTTGAAATGACAAAAACTTCATTGATGATTCATGTTATTAAAAGGGTGTCAAACGGAATGTTAGGGTGGTAATGGAATCAAATAGTTGGAAGGTTCTATGGTCTGGCATTTAATTTTCAAAAAGTATGTCTTTGGTTGGAGTTGGTGGTTAAGTTTGAAATCGTGCTAGATATCTTACGGAGAGTCAATAGTATATGCCACGGTGAAAATCCACTGACGAACTTGAATTTAGGGTTTTTATAAGAAGATTTTAACACATGAAAAAATAACTTCGATACTTAGGATAATAATATGATATGATGCTGTTAAAATATTAATACAATTCGGGAAACTTTATGTTAGTGAAAATGAAATTACAACCGTTGTTAGACTGAAATTGCAGGGCGATGGAATGAGTAGGAATTTGTATGAAGTACATCCCTCGCATGAGGATAACTGATGCCAATGTTGCGATAATTTTAACCCTAAAGTACTAGGGCATCTAATTGCGGTAATACATGTATCTTTGGGATACTGCTTAAATATATATTTCTTTCCCTTCATTTTGCAGTAATCATAACCGACCTGAATTTCTATAGTAACATGAACGCTTCCAAAAATTGATGATAATGAAATAAATTTAATGGTGGATTTACTTAAAAGATTTTCAAAAAGTAATAAGAGGCCAAGATAATTTCGCTAGGGTTTTATGTTGCATCAGCGATTACTATTTTTATAACTCCGAGGAACAAACAAGGCGATAAATGACAAGTAAATAGGCCTTTAGTTGTCCTTACCTTCAATAATAATTTAAATTACACCAAGCGGGACGTAGCTGATGGCTTTTGTCCGGAGAAAAAACAGAATAGAACTATATTCCAACACCTACATGTCCACAAACAAGCGTAAGTATCTCCAGCGGCGTCACATCCAATCAAATAAATGGAATTACCACAGCTAAATAAGGAAAGTCAATATATTATAATGGAGGAATATAAAAAACGACTGCAGAAATACTTCTGGAACAGGAAACGCATTCGCATAATTTTTTCACCGGTTGATATGAAAGACATATATATCATTTCATGCCTATAAAGCATGACAAACACCATTTATTTGATAGAACAAGTACTGGGACTTCTAAGAAAAATCCAAGCCCAACGAAGCATGGTGCACAATGGAAACAGAATTGTCCTCATGGTTTTGCATACGGAAAATATATTGTGACGAAAAAGTGAAAAGAATAAATGATAACATGAACTTAATATTGAGAGAAGGATCAGTTTAATCTAATTTCTACGATCGGAGGCGACTCTTCATCAATTGTAAAATAATGACCGGATGTTGTTGTTAAGATAAATACTAGGAGCACGACCTGTGCGTGTCTTACGCGATTATTTTTGTTTTACATTACAATTCTTGGTACAATGTGTGTACTGCAAAGCTCCTGGGTTATTTTCTAAATTTCTGTGAGTAGTATGCTCTCCTACAGAAAGTATTGAATTGAAAAAAGTAAATAAACTCTACGTTTAAACTCTACAAAAAATTTTACTACATAATTCCGCGTCAATAAAAAATTGATTTGCTGATAAACCGATGACAACAATTCTACCCACATGAAATGCTCCACGACTTTGATTCAAATATATCTTTCCCCGTTGACCTTTCATCTAAGCTTCTAATAAATTTTATTGCAGCAACGAACGAGGTATCTGGAATTAAAGAAGGGTAGTACATGAA
The DNA here is from genome assembly GCA_954870665.1 of Stratiomys singularior. NCBI lineage: Eukaryota > Metazoa > Arthropoda > Insecta > Diptera > Stratiomyidae > Stratiomys > Stratiomys singularior. The sequence goes on along the minus strand of OX940880.1, from coordinate 111,537,827 downwards.
TTTGAAAAAAGTCTCCCTAGCAGAAACCATGAAAAGGCTATAATTACGAAGGATTATTTTGTTCCGGTGACATTTCCAACTGAAAGTGGCTTAGCACAATGACTACATACCGCACCATGTCACTGTAAATGAACCTAAATGCAGAGAGCGCGAAAATTATAGGACAATAGCTTCGGGTACGATTTGATTGTTCCAAGACTATTAATTAAACAGTTCGCTTCATCCAGTGGTAATTTGGGAGATATACATCGAAAGGGAGTTTAAAGCGTGCGGCGAAAGATTAAGATCAAATCGAAGTGGATTCAATGGAAATTGCAAGACAAATTATCCTGCCAACTCGGAAACTTCGACGGGCAACAGACTCAGGGTCTGACAAAAAATCTTTTAATGACTTTTGCTGCCGCCCATGGACAAAGTTTGTCCGTTAGAAAAAGAATCCTTTTTCCAACACTTCAAATGAAAATTGATGAGGAATGAGGTATGTATGTATGTTTGGTTGTGGCTTCTTCGACATGTTTAGAGTTTCGAATTTGATTTGAAAAAAGTTTAATTTTGCGTGATTTTTGGTGGATGAGAGCATTTTATAGTGCGTTTATATTGTTTGAAACCCTACCCAAATATTATTTTGGTAAAGTTACAATTCACAGTATTTTGATCTGAAGAATTTTTCCTTTAATTGTGTAAAATACTTTTCCACCTTTTTCCATTCCATCTTCTTCATCAAATAATATACATAGATATGCCCACGTTTCAATTGTTCCCAGCCCAAATCTTCCAATCTTCTGACTGAATGGTGTAGTATAAGAACTCTTGTCCTATACCATTCTGGTCCTCACATAATTTCAAGGCTTATTCCAACTTGCCGCTATTATAATCCGATTACCGTCAAACATCTGCCATACAAAAGCACTGCATGGATGCATGCACGGTAAATATAGGTAAAGGATAGGAGCACTTCATTTTCGAGTCGCACGAGAACCTAACAAGAAGCAAGCACAGAGAATACATATGGAATCATGGATAGGTGGAAACAACATTGTTGATAATGAAGACAAGAATTGACTTAGTGTCAAATGGACGATATCGACAACACAGGCAGGTCAGAAGGAGGACATTTGTGAACTTATAATCTGAAAACCATTTAGTATGTTTGACATTGTTTCATAATAAGTTTTAGGTATTCATTACAACGGGTAGACTTTGTTGACAATTGGTTTTATCGATATGTAAATCACATACGTAGATAGATTTTCGCCAAATTAGTGTCAATCGGAGGTAGCTGAACTGATTTGTTGGTTTTTAGGCTGAGAAATCAAAAATGATGAAATGATTGCAGTACAAAATAGTCAATATCGATACAGCATTCATTGAAAGTAAATAACATTGAAAAGTAATCAAATGGAACTTAAAAACCTAAGAAAACGCTGATTTTTTCGTCTAAGGATTCGTTTGGCGAAAAATTTCTAAACATAATGGACGATCTTTGCAAGTATAGAACTTAAAGATAGGAACACTTTATAAAGCTACGTACGGTATGATGTCATGCGTTTTCTGGTTTATTCGATTTGCCATTTGCTAATTATTTTATAAAATAGGTTGAAGCCTGAGCAACGTCTTCAAAGTGCCAAGATTTATTTCGTACTCCGTCAATTTTATGGCCGACATAAACCGCCATCAGAACACTTCATTCGATTGACCATGGATCGTCTCCACACTACGTTAACTCTCACTGTTAATACGCATCCATCCAGACGTAGTACAGTGCGTAATGAAGAAACAATAGCAAGTGCAGAGCGTGGTAACGAGATGAGAGCCTACCACACACTGAAGACACTTGATCAAAGTGTGCCGTGGAAAAAATCATGGGAATTTTATTTATTTAGCCTTGAAATTTGATTTTTAAATATTTTTTTCGTATTACAGCCAGCTGTCAACTTCTTTTGTGACAACTCCCGCATAACACATGAATTTGGATGGTATTGGTATTTGGGGTCTTAATTCACCCTTAAGATTTCTATTCAAGAAATATATTTACATCTATTTAAATAAATCTAGAGATTTATATTTCTATTCAACAAATTTTAAGAACTTTCAAACAACACAGACTTGTTGTGTTTTAAGAAATTTTATTTTCCCGGACTGTGGAAATACCTGCAAACCAAGTACAGTATATTTTCAGTTAAATAGTTAGATAGCTCAACTTCATTATAAAAAAGTTTCCACCAAGTTATTACCGTATCAACAAATCTATATCATCCGAAAAATTATTTAGACATAATTCAATAACATCTGTTCCTTTTGTTGACTGGCGGCTGGCTGCAATGAAACTGCTTGTGCTTCTCATCCTTCTGATGATTCTGGTGTTAATGATTATGCTTCTAGATACAAAGAATCCTGTTACAATATTTGCTATAATGCTCTATATTCCCACAAAACATTGAAGAAAACAAGCGATTAGCAATGACCATGTTGACAAGGGTTTCTTTCCTCCATCCAAAACATGTAACAGCAAAAAAATCAGTCAACTGTGATGAAGCTTCTTCTTCCTTTTACTGAAACAAAGAATACATACCGTCGAAAACTTATTTATCTTTCTATCTCTCTGTCTCAGTCACTCTTTCTGGCTTTCGTCCGTTCCTGTTGGTTCTGCTGGTGCTTATGTAAGTATAAGTTTTGAACGGAGAGACAAAGGATACTAATAATGTGGTTTTGGTGGCTGTACAGATTGAAGATTTCCTAAGTTATATAAAAGGATGTTGTTTCTCAGAAGACAAGATTTAAAGTTGATTATGTGAGACAAAGCAAAGTGCAATAATACTACAAAGAATTAAGTATAAGTTTTAAATAGATTTTGTGGTTTTCCTCATTTCTAAAGATTTTTGGTGGATCTTCCTTTGTCATTGAAATAAACACAAAATAAAATAGTCGCAAGATTCTGTAGAAATTCCAAATTTCATGTGGGATTAGAGCTGGTATTCGAGCTCGAGCTCCTTCAAGACTGAATCGTTGAATATTTGTTGTGCTAGCGTCTAACTATAACTTATTTGTTAACTTACTTCTCTGAACGTTTTATTGCGACATTTAACATTTCATAAAAGAAGGCAATTTAGCGTGACGTGAAGCACTGATAATTGAACTCATTTGTCTGTAAGTAGAGGATTTATTTTCTGCACTGCCCTGAATTACCTTTTTTAGAGTAATAGCCATATTTGAATCGCCCTGTTCTAGACGAATAGCAATATTTAAAATATTAACAATATATAAATCAACAATCTATGATCCACATATTCCTTTTTCAAAATTGGAATGATTCAAAATTGTCATTAAATTCCGTATTATTTAAAAATATTGTGATAAATTTGTAAATTAAGTATACTTTATAATACAACTATAAGTTCAGGAAATAATTGAATTATAAAATCCATATAAAATGGATGTATGAATTTGATTGAAATTAGCCGCGATACAACAATTGTACAGTCCGTGGTAGTGAGTTAATCTTATTTTTAACTATCTATCAATTCACTTCTTGCCGCAGGATAATAACAGCTTTTCGCCTACTTAGAAAAACTTAGTCTGCCTAAACTGAGGAAGTTGAAAATGTCGGACAAGAACAAACATTGTTTTAGGAATGAAAATATTAAACATAAGTTCGAATGTATCTCAAAAAGAAAAGAAAAAAGGAAAAATAAATTAGTGAAAGCTTTCCAACAATATATTTTAAAACGAAGGGGGAAGAATCAAGTTCTGAAATTGATATGGCTCGGGTTGACTCACTCAAACTACGTCTAATGAAAATTAAAATTTCTCAAAGAAGATGAAGAGTATATTCAATATATATGTATATAAAACAAGATTTAAGTTTATACCGTTGTACAAAGAAAGGAAATACTAAAAGAGAAAAATAATTCGAATAAAGATTAAAAACGTATGAGCCTTTGTCGTCATCGCTCGCAAATGTCTAGAAGTGGCCTTTTAATTATTTCGTTCAGTCATCCGAAAGGGTCGTATTTTATTTCAACACAAAAATCAGGAAATTACGGCAAATTGTCGGACAACAAACTTTTTTCACATTTCACTCTACTTCTTTCCTCTTCCGAGAAATTATTTCCCAAGAATCTTTACCCTTACCCTTCGTATTCCGCTCTGTGGCTTAGGTCGCCAGCATTTCAGCTTTCTTAGTTTCGAGTTGTGCTGACCTCGGTAAGGAAATTATTAAACGTTGTCTTAAAAGCTCCTACTGTTTTGTCGAATATTTATGCTGGATGGATGATGTAAATGGTTGGTCAGACGAACGGTAGCTGGGGGATTCGGATAAAAAGTGGATGCGAGATGAAATTATTGCGTGATGGCACCGAGTAAATATCCTTTTTTTGTTTTTAACTGCTTTTCGGCGTTGCTGAAATGTCCATTTTGCGATGTCGGCGAGTGAAATATAAATGAATTGTGCTATTTCACTTTATTGGAATCCATTCAATGTTAATTGAGATACATAATTTTTGGAGAGCAGTAAATATTTCCACGAAAGGGTTACGTTGCTTTAGAGTCACTGGAATCGCAAGGAAATTATTTCATTGTTATTATTATATTTAACAGGGCAAGTACGTTGGTTACTTATTGAAATAAACTTTCTTGATTATAGAATTTTACCGGTCTACTGATAAATTTCTACGGAGATAGAAAGATATTTTCATTGAAAAGTAGGTACGATGAAAAAATGTAATATGGAACTGCTGTGAAGACAAGATAGGCTTAATTATACGATACGCAAAAGATATGAAAATCAGATGAATGTTACCTTTGGGATATCTCCTCCTTTGCAGTAACTAAGGTAGTATGTTTGTTTTTGAAAGGTATTTAATACGTTAAGTGCCCAGCCCGATTTGCTTACCATTCCGTTCAGGCACGGAAACGGTCGTGAATCGAGTCAGCGCTGACGGACGAGCTGAAGTATCGGTTTGAGGACCGGAGTTTTCTACCGAGGGTCTTCCTCTGCACTTAGAGAGTAGCCTCACCCTCGCCTCGGGAAAGTGCCTGACTTTTTGCTATTGCAATAAACTCATCTTTGTATTCACATCATGAGTTTCCCGAAAATCCTCACTTCTTGGCAGATGATAAGAAAACGAAACGCGAGGCTAAACGATGCCCGGAAGTCTAACGAGTAGTCAGTTGCAGAAAAGTCACAGTTCAGTTTCATTCACAATAGTAGATCGACCAGGTTTCTTGTCCACCATAAATTTCAAGTTTTTTATTGCCCTTTAACAATTTTGAGTTAATAAGCAAGTGATTTGCTCTCATCTGAAGACGATACTTCATTATAAAATGTGCGTACGCAACGATCAAGATCAAGATCAAGAATGGTTTGATCGGAGAGGGAATCAAGCCAAGCTCACAAAGTTCACTTGTGTGTGTTGTGTTGATAAAAGCAAGATAGAACTGCAGAATTTTGTCAATATAGGAGACTTCTATGCAGTATTAATCAATGAAGAAATGTTTGAAGAAATAAGTGAACAGACGAATATATACGCAAGATCGAAATGCATACAATCGGTGCGTCCCTACGAATCAAGAAAAGGTCAAGCGCCTTTTCGGGCTCTTTTTTTGGATGGATCTTGTAAAATTTTCAGGCATCGATTTATGACGGTCAGCGGATCCTGTCTATTATCAGCCGTTCCCCCATAAAATAATGAACAGAAATCCTTAATTCTTAATCTTAATCCAGAAATATTGCAATCCGGCAGAACTAATAAGCGTTGGCCCCATTTCATGGACGGATTGCATTTCAGCGATTTAGGAAGCAGAAAAAGCATAAATATGGCATCAATATTATCAAACTCCGCTGTGGATTCAGATACACGTTCACGATGTCCGTGTGTACAGTGTAAAAGTGTCACATGGAGTCAACACAGCGCCGACAAATATTATTATGAATTTCTGCCAAAACATATTTCTCAAAGGCCACACAAGCATAAATTTAGCAAATTTCCTGGACTGGAATCTGTATTTAATGGGTACCTTCTGAACAAATCGTAAGGGCAATCTTAAAGATGCAGTGACGGGGAGATTGGTTTGCTAAAGAAAGTCGGGAAGGAAACACGATTCTAAAATAGTAGGAACAGCGGTATGTGTTATTACTTTCCACTAAACGTTCTTCAGAGATGGAACCTGTTCGCACAACAAGACAACTCAGCAATAATCTTAAAATAGTAATTGGTTATAACGCAAGCAAAAATCCATCGACCTTTCGAATCAAAAGCCGAATATAACAACGAACTTCTAGGAATCGAATTTCTGTTGAACACTGCTGTTGTATTATTTTTGCAATCAAAAAACAACAGGCCAGAAAATATCCATAATAGAATATCCGAAAACGTTGATCAAGACACTCATACAGATCAAGAACGAAGAAATCGAAAATTAGAAGATACTGCACCCAATTGTATAAGAAGCATTCTTGGAAGTTAAGTTCATAGATAGTAAAGAATTTAACATAAAAAGTTGGCACATTCTGCAATTAATTTTAAAAACATACAACATCTCTGTTTACTCTGCTTTAATAAACTTCATTAACTTTTTTTTAATATTGTATTCCTTTTTAAAACATGACTGAACGAAAACCGATGTCGCTCAAGGAAAATATTTAGTCTCCCGACACCGGAACCGACACGGACTGTCGTGTAATATGAACCGCGGTCCCTGCGGATTGGCTGCCGAACGGAAAATCTAACGCTGGTTCCAAGAGACTCGAGACGCGTTTAACTTGTTAAATGAGCTATATGGCTTCTGTCGGAAATGGAAAAACATAAGAGGAACTGTGAAACGATTGACGAAGAAGCTTCCTATGCTGTGTATAAAAAAACCAGAATGATTTGCTCTGTTTAATAGCATTTCATGTCCTACTAAGCTCTTCTAGGATTTAGCATTCAGTATGAAGATGTAGCCACGCAGAGCCCCGTATTCAAAGAGCACAATTGTCAATTAGCCAAAAATTCACAGTTCCTAGGACGAACTTTTCATTGATCTCAATAGAGCAGTGTGGAGATAAATACAATGCATAAGAGACCAATAAGCAGTATTTTCGATATAGCTAAAGAAGTTGTCCGCTGAATCGAGGATATCAAGGTCACAGCGAGTAACTATGGAAACTAATGCAAAGTTTTGGTTTAAGTTTACTCGAGACTCACTTGACTCTTAGAAATATGATTTAAATATCAAATAAATGAGATAACTATACAAATTTTATTGCTTCGATCATTAACAAATCGATCAATTTAATTCATTTATCCGAAATTGAATAATTTATCAAAATAACTGATCTCGATTGATCGATCGATCAAAATAAAAATATTCAGATAGGTCAAAATTGGTTGTTGATGCGTAACAGGAACCAAAGAGTCGAAAGAAGGACAATTGTCATCTATTTTCCTATACGCTTATTCATCGACTTTGGTTGCTCATATTAAAACAATGTTATGTACATTTAAATTCAGATCTTCAGCCATTGCTGTTTGCTCAGATTTTATATTCTACTCTTCAACTGATCTAAAAATGTCTTTTCAGACTTCTTCCAATCCGTGCTGCATCGAATGTCAATCATTTAATCATTCAATCACAATCATTGAAATTGAACGACTTTTTATTGAAAATCCTATCAACGAAAAAATTCTTTTGTTCACCACTCTCCACAAGAACAACATCGAAATTTAACTGTGTTTTTTTATTCGTTGTATGTAAAACCCACGCGCTATACCATACAAGCTTTTTCAATAAAACCGATAACATACATAGACCAATTTTTGGCATCTATCCGTCGTTGGTTCTTCTTATCAACCTCAAATTGAGGTTAATAATGCAAATCACATTTTTCGACACGCAACAATGATTTTCATTCAACACATCCTTCCTTACATACTGATATACGTATATCGTTTCATCACTCAATCGCTTCATGAAAACTCTCGTATATTGTACATTCGTTACGCTATGCTACACTTTCTGTTGTCGAAAAATTTGACGTCGGAAATATGGCATTTACATCGAAATTTATATAAGCACATTGGTTCGAATAGGGATGGGTAGGATGCTTTCTGCTTGAAGAGCGAAAACATCAGATTTCTCATTATATATATATATATATTGGTGGTACCCACATTTCGGGTGTTACACTTCACGTACTCGTTTTTCTCCACAGAAAGAGTTTCCACGAAAATGGTCGATAAACAAACATAGGCCAAACCAAGAAGAAAACTTCAAGCCTGTCTTCGATGCCAACCAGCTGTATTCGTCCTTTCGACTGCCTATCGTATATTTAACCATGATGGTGTACTGCTATAGAATGCTTGCATGTATACTCGTCTACTGTATTATGCGAAGGCACCAAATAAAATCCTTTACGGAATATTTAATAGGGCTGCAAGTTTACGCTTATTAGATGAAAAAAGCTTTCAACGAAACAACTGACTGTCGCAGAATGTAGTTGGCTTTTTGCGTTATCGTGTTGCTTGAATGGTTTGGCTGTTTTAGACATTATTGAATTACACATAGAAATGTCTTATTTATATTCCTTGAGTGTTTTTTCCAATATTTTCACTTTTTCCGAAGTGACTTTTGACTAAATCGCATTCTGGTTTGATAAACAATACAAGTTTAAGATTTTCCTAGCCGCATAACAAATAATGATTTCTGCGCAGTAAATTAGTTGAATGCAAATCGACCGGGAATTTCGAATTCAAATAAATGAAGCCTAAATTCGTCGCTGAATTGAAGTGCTCTATAGATTAAAAATGGAACGCAAGGGATCAAAACAAAGTCAATGCTCAATATCTGTCACTGTAAACATTTTCTTTTCTTGTCTTCTTTAACGGATCGAATTGTTTTTCTCCCTTTGATAAGACGACATTGTTGAAGAAGCTTAGGACCAAATTAAAATACAATGTGTAACTTGAAAAAAACTCAAACATTATATGTATGGTATACAGCATTAAAATGTGATTTCGTGTACGTTCGCCTCTTAGCTTTACAAGATAAAGCCCTCGGTCCAGTTGAGCGTTTGGCTGAGCTTAGACCTAGTTACAGCGATGAGTTGAATTATACTTTAGACGGGATACCGTGATCTAAATGAGTAAAAGGATATAGAAACATTATTCAATAGGATCTTTATGTGAAAAGATTGTAAGGGGCTATCTGACCATTTCCAGAAGGCATTATAAAGTGGAAAATAAGATTCTAGTGTCAGGATGAGTTTAGATGACGTGCGATGCCATCGATAATGAATGATGACCCTCAAGTAGTTCTATACTTGAATTTACGTTAATTTACTTAAAAGGCATTACCCTCAACAACTTTTTTATTTTGTATCCCATATATTTTCAGGCTTCTGCTCAATTCTTTATCATGCTTACCGCAATTACATATGTACGAGGAGGCGTTTTTAAGTTGGCAGAATGGAGGATATGACGTGATTCGCCGTGAATCGCCTTCACGTGAATCCCACTTGTTGAAGAAGACCGTGCCACTAGTAAACCAGGGTTTCACTCGAGCAGAAGCGCCCAAGCCGACGCCATCTCGTCCAGTATGGTTTCAACTAACTTTGCTTGCTTCGAAACGAATTTAATGACGGTGCTCGACTTTTTCCATAATTCACACTTAGTTCCTGATTGAGAAATTTGATTGACGCTAATTCCAGGATTACTGGCCCGATGAAGATAAAACGTGCTATTTTTACCAATATTAAGTTACTGAACCCTAATAAACGTAATAACCTACCCCTGCAATCCGTTATATTAAAAACGCACCCTTGCAGCCAAGGAATGTGCAGCTTGTTCCTTTATATCCCTAATGTATGATTTAACTTAAAGATTTTGTATATTTATATTCATAATTTGTCTATTTATTATATATGTGATACTTTCATTTTTGTTATAAATTTACATTTCTTTGCAGTATTATTGTGATCTCATTTCGGAATCAGGGGAATACGACTCTAAGGACAAAGAACGTGATAGTGATTAAGTGTTTTTAATGATTGCAGCAACTATTAATAGGATCAGAATGTTCTTTTCATTCCGAGGTTATGTTGCGTCTAAAAAGAAAAAAAAACTCCTATTGAGTAAAATTTATAGATTGTCTTTTCGTCAAATCACAATTTCAATCCAATGAAAAGCTTTAACGTTTTTCATTCTCTGCATTTTATCTTATATAATGATCAACGCTCATCCAAGTTTATTTATACTAACAACAAGCTTGATTATCCGGTAGTGATGCTCTAAATTCAAATGCAAATTTATTCGGGGTAAAGTCGGAAGATGGATGAGTGAACATTGTAATGACCTATCTTACAAGACAAAACGAATACACGAGGTTGCGATCCTACCCCTTTTATGTAAATCAAGCTAATAATTGGAAAACATGCCTGTAAGCAAATAATATGTTCCAAGTGCTACAACTAATAATATTAATTATACAGGCTGATAATTGCTTGCGAACATGGCGCTACTAATCCGGTCGGAGAATATTCATTTCGCTCCTGGTCTCTTGTGGTTCATGCTACTTGTCCAGCCAACCTTTGACATACCCAAATCATGCTTTAAATGAGTGGAGAAGTTGTCGCTGATGATACTAATATTTAAAGTTAGATGAGAATAGAAGCACTCTGAAAACGCTATCTTTGCTCAGTACACCCAACATGGATAACATAAATAGTGGCGCCAAAGAGATTCTGTTTGGAGTTCTATATGCATAAGCCTAACTCAGAGACATACAATGTTTCTTTCATATTCCGTTGAGGGTTCACGTAGTTTTGGTATCAACACAATCGAATTATTCATACAAACAGAAACCCACATTTGAGAACACTTTAGGGGTCTTGGGCACTGACTTGGCAAGTGCAATTTATTTCAAACTAAACTAAAGTACCAATATAGCAGCTTCTGAGAAAGAGGTAATGAAAACAAATATTAGTGCTCTTACCTTCTATACACTATTTGCACAAGTCTAGATTCAGGCTGTCGCATTGGGAGGACGTTTGTATAATTAAGGATATTGGAATCCAGATTCTTGTGCATTTGTGAAGGACACCGAAGACACCACCCACTACTCAAGTACAAATTACAAGCGAATAAACAAGTGGATTAGTTCAAACAGAAAATCCCCTTTTCGCTCCTTTGCATTTCTCTTGCTTTTGAACGCGGCAATGGACAAGCCGCTATGGGGTGGTAAGCACAGCCAATTGCTCTGAGAAATTCTTCCGTATAATGGTGGGATGTCGCCATCAAACTCAACTCCAGTTCTATGTAGGATAGAAGAACAAAAAGAAGAACCTGAAACCAGCTTATCCGTCTAAATTGGATGGCAAACTAAATTTACATCTTAATTCCTTATGAGCCCTTATCTTAAATTTGAGATCAAAGGAGCGTTTTATGTGCGGGTGTACGTGGATAATATGAGAAAAGTGGTATGACGACCGATAGATGCGGACATAACGCAAATTGTGTGGATACATAGCAACATTGTGAAATTAGATCTATGAAGCTCCAAGACCTCTTTTCCTTGGTCAAATTTTCCAACAAGATTACACTCTGCATACGATTTATGATAGAATCGCAAGACAATTTACGAAAGCATTCAGTGATGATCATTGGTAGGTTTATTGTACCATCGGCTGTTTATATGATGCACTGGACATATTTTCTTTATCACATCTACTTTATATACCATATATACAATATACCATTGTCTGAAAACCAAATTTTCCCACAAACGTATCTCTAAATGTTGGGTTTGTTGTGAACATGGTCGTCTTCATTGTATAAGTTTCGATGGTTTTGATATGTAGAATGCACATCCGATTTGATAAAGTAAAATACTTTTTCTGATGTTTTGGAAAATGTATTTAGTCCTGCGAAAAGTCACATGATTTGGAAGCTGTAAAATCTAAAAATGTTATATTTAACAATTAAGGAGAATCAAACGGAAATCATATATAATGGACTATGTAATAGAGTATATAATCTATGATACTTCTAGTTCTATATCTTTTCAGCTTTCTTGAAGTCTATACGACCATTTCCCATCATCTTAGGTCTCGTTTTTTACAGAATTTCGTTTCGTGTTATTGTGATCCTGTCGTTCGAATATGTCTTGTCACATATGCATACATTTCGTCCCTTCCTCAAAGTTTTCCTCTTATACTTGCAGGATTATATTGCATTTAATTCATAATATAGATTGATTGAGTTCTATTTTAAATATTATCGTGATCTAAAATCGGATCAGAGTTCAAACTTATCCGGTTTGAGTCGCCACTTTTCTAGACTTGGTTTTTGAATGCGAAGTGAATTTTCTTAATTAAGAAGGAGAAAATAACTTTCAGGAATCAAGAAATCAAAAATGAAAATCACGGAAACACTGCCTTCTTGTTTTTTTATCGTTACTTACCTTGCGGAGTACACCCTGTTTTTGTCAATGCCTGTCCTGTGTAAGATAGGTATAGCTACAGAGTGTTTGAATGAAATAAATTGACCACTGATGAAGTACAAAGGGCTAATGTTAGAAATCGACGGCATATGGTAAACTATTGAAAGTTTGTCTTTATTTTCAGAAAAAAAATTTTGTGAAGATGGAAGCCAGAAAAAAGTAACTTAAACGATATTTCCATTTTGAATAGTTACATATCCTTTTCACAATTAATGCTTCTTATTACCAGGATCGTGACCCTCTAGGCTTAGAGGCTGGCGGTCGCGGTTTTTATCAAAAGTAATCGGATTCAAAAACCACTCATGTCAGTGAATCGTGTTTTTACGCTTTTGTCGCTGAACTAGCAGCGCCCCCTGCTATGGTTGATGTGCCCAGGCTATAATTAAGATCAAGCATACTTCTGACAAAGTCATCAGCATCTTACATTAGAAACTTATTTCTTGTTCATTAATCTACCTCAAATTTATAAAATGACACTTCAAGTCGTGTTTACTTTCTCTACTAGCATCCCCAAATCAAACATTTCTTTTCGATAAATGAATCTTTCAACGGTCCTCAGATTGCGAGCAACTACTAGCATCGAATTAGATTGTATCAATGCTGAAAGATGTTGACTTTGTTAAGATTATTCAAAATTATTAATCAAAGAAACATTCACCAATATTGCATTCTAAATAAACAAGTTGACATGGTAGAAACTTTTCTTAAGAGGGATTTCCAATTCAGTGCAGTGTCGTGCAGTGTTGAAACAGAATTTTCTGTTGGCATTAGCAACTATCTTAATCTTTCCCATTCCTCGGGCGTACAATTTTGTCTATTTGCTTTTGTGTTCTTCATTTCCATACTAAACTTCCTACATTGCTTCGGTTGGCGCCTTCTCGATTGAATATGCAAAGCCTTTTCAAATCTGCTTCTGATGAGCACTTTGTTCATACTACTGACAGGTACCGAAACATTTTCTGCCATAAGCCTTTAGCACCATCCCTTCCCCACGAAATCGTCCTAGCAAAGGTGCTGCACAGAGGACTGCATGCGAATGAAAGTAACTGAGCAAATATGCACACAGTTCGGTGATTCAAGTGACTTTACATGTTACAAGATCGAACGGAGGTACATCTTACAGGAGCAGGAAGCACTCAAGCGAAATTTACCACTAAGTCAAATCGCTTTGCTCTGAAAATTGAATGTAATTCGTAAGTGGGCGCTTCCAACTCCACATCCTTGCAACACATCCAACATGTTTGTACTCAGCAAACACGTAATCTGCAGCACATCAACTTTCAAAGCAGATTTTTTCCGTGCTTTCTGAAGAGTCTCAACGTATTCAGAGTACCTTTGCCCCTCCTTATTTACCCTTAATTTGCAATGAAAAGAGTAACACCCGCTAAGTTGAAGCATTTCTTGTGGCAATGTTGATATTTTCAAAATTAAAATTGCAAATAAAATTAAATTTCCAGCTAGGGATGCAAAATCACATGCTTGTACCATTCCAAGCTTAAACGACATGACACGACAGTCTAAATCGATATTAAGTCAGATATTCCTGCGATGCCGGCGTACTTCTTTTAATTCTGATAAACAACACCTCACTTTTATATAGCACAACATTCCAACGATGGACAGCAACATTGCCGCGTTCCTGTTTGTCGTGAACAAGGAAGTCCTTGCGTTTGATTTTTTCTCTTGTTTTTCGGCCTTTCCTTCGCACTAATAGTGACAAAGACAAATACGTATGAAGCTGACATCTGAATAAGTGGTTCGGGGTCGAAATGACTTAGCTTGGGGCTGAGACGGCCAAGTGCAAAAAACGTCATGGACTTTCTGTGAACAGAAAAGCCAACAAAAAGCCATGGTGAAGATGTGTAAAACGAACCAGGTCAAGCAGTACACATGAAGGGTGCCTTCGTTTTCCTACAATGTTTTTCTTTGATTAATGTGAATAGAAAGATGAAACAAATAGTCTAGCGAACTCTTTGTGGTAAAAACGCAGCAACAATTTCTATTTGATCAGTAATAAACATTAGACGCTCGAACTCTTAAAATACACATAGGACATTGTCGGGTTAATGGCTTAGCTGCAAATTTTCGAATGAAAGTTATGCAGCACTGAATATGCACGTTGAAGGCATACCAGCAAAGAATCGTGCTTTGCAATATTAACAATAATTAACACTGCTTTTCTTTTCAAACTTCGTGTCGTTTTCGTCATTTAGTTTCATCTTGAGTTTTTATTTCCGGCCAACTTGTAAGACATCTAAAGTCACTTCAAGAGAATCGACGTCTCCGCGCTGGCGGAACATTTTTGAATGAAAAGAGTTTGATCGTAAGGACGTGAGAGCACTATTGGGGTTTTGCTTCACGAGATTGGCATGCTGAAATGCCAACGTATCTAGTGGTCTGGTGCAAATATAGGTTTGTATAAACGAACAGAGAAGCCACACTGCCCATTATGAGAACGATAGTATGCAGGCAGGTGAAGCAACTATTTCATTCTACGGCTACAAGACTCTCGTTTTCTTGCAGTCAAGAGGAGAACTTACTTTTCCTAGTGCCTATTCCAAGTTGCTGAGTTCTACCATTTTATAAGGTAAAAGTTACGTCGTAAAAGTCGTTAAAGGCATCAGCGCAGAAAACTGCTGAATCACATTTTCAAACTATATCACAATCATTACACTTCAATTCACTGGGCGGATACTTTCATATCCGAATATAAAAAATGTAGAAAGTTCATTGAAGATGTGTTGCTCAAAGAAGTTGCATTTAAATTTATCGCAATATTGTTGTAAGAATTGGTTTGAAAATGTGTTTAATGAAACATTTAGTTTCTATAGCATGAATCTTTACATTAAGTGTATCGTGGAATTTAAAACTCTTGTAAGGAATTCTTCTAACACGTCTAACTCTTCTTTCATGTTTTGTTGGGTACAAAAAAGTAACTGATTCTGAGTACTCACCGGAAAAGGTCTCCGAAACGTACAAATATAATGTTTCATATAACTCTCTTATTTGAATGACACATTAATCTGTAATAATAATGGACAAAGTGTTATGAAGGCCGTAATCTTATAAAGAAGTAAATAAATAAATTCGTGAATTAATGTTGATTTTTGTTAGCAATTTACTTTTGAAAGTTGAAGCAGATAATTTCGCCTTAAAAAACTTAGTAGGGTGAGTAGCACATTCTCCTACAGTTGTCTGTTACCAAGAATTTCACGGAGACTATCAACAACCAGCTAGCTCCGATACTATCAGATATCTTGCTGAAAACAAACAACGAAATGTGGGTGTAAGTCAAAGCGGCAATTAGGTCTGTGGCAGAACAGATGATCGGACATCAAGCCCGATGCGATGCTCGATACGAAGAATACCAGGATGCGTTAGATGAAAACAATAAGGCGTACAAAAAAGGTTTTAGGTAGGAAAACAAGGACGAATGATGAATATGAAAATCTCAGACTCTATCTCAGACTTCTCAGAATCTCTGTTAAAATCTAACATCGGCAACATCATCGCTGATGACAGCAGAATTAAGGAAAGATTGGCTTCATAATTCAAGAAACTCCTTTGTCCTCCGCACGGCTCCAGAACATTGGAGCCTGTTGGTATAAATATTTCGGGTAAGCTTCCTTTGGCCGCCCACCAACTCTAGATAAAATCTACGCCGCCATAAAAGTCGAAAAGAATAACAAAGGGCCGGGCATCAATGAAATTCCAGTGGAGCTGGATTAGCCATTAAAAATGGTGGCAGCAGCATTCAGAAAGCCATATATAAAATTTCCAACAAATCTAGCAACAAAAAAACATATACCAAATGAGTGGAGCCAATCAATTACATATCATATTCACACAAAAAGTGACAAGCACAGAGGCATATCACTGTTTTGTACAACGTACAAAATATTTTAGAGGATTGTAGAAAATAAAATCAGATCAGAGAGAATCAGACGCTATCATTATTATTGGGGAGTATCATGGTGATTTTAGAGCTGTTAGATCG
Source organism: Stratiomys singularior (assembly GCA_954870665.1). NCBI lineage: Eukaryota > Metazoa > Arthropoda > Insecta > Diptera > Stratiomyidae > Stratiomys > Stratiomys singularior. The sequence continues at coordinate 111,521,356 of OX940880.1, read as the reverse complement.
ACGATAGACCTTTTGTTTACTGTCAGGCAGGTGCTTGAAAAATGCTGGCAGTTCAATATAGACATTTGCCAGATTTTGTATGACTTTAACCAAGCATACGTCAGCGTAGATCGTAACGTAATGTATCAAAAAATGCTTCGCTTAGGTCTCCTAGCCAAATTAGTCCGTCTTACCAAAATGACAATTAAATGTCAAAATTCGGACATGAAAACCTCTCATGTCCGAATCAATAAGCAACTCACCGTTGCCTTTGACATAAATACCGGGCTAAAGCAGGAAGATAGTCTGGCCTCTTTGCTTTTGCATTTGGCTATGAAATATGTCATAAGAAAGTTACCTGTCGATACAAGAGGCACTCTATTATACAAGTCAAGCCAAGTGGAAGCTTATGCGGATGACATCAATATTTTGTCACGGTCGCTATTAACCGCTAAACAACTTGTAATACAACTCGACCGCGAAGCCCCACTAGTTTTGCTTCGCGGTCGAGTTTCATGCCATGCATGACAATTATAGGATGTAAATATTGCCAACTTAATTCTCACTTTTATCATTATACTTAATTTTAAAAAAGTATTTCGAGTGTACTTGTACTCAATTGAAAATTTGTTTTTGGAATAGACTTTGGTTTGAAATTCATGGCTCAAAATGCATTTTATGAATTCTATTCCATTAATTTTTTTTTAACTAATTCGGATAGTTTTCAATGCGTAATCAAATATACTTATCGATGACATAGCCAATGAGAAAATTACCTTTAACCGACCAATAATTCTTCTGAAAACAATTTTGACTATTCAATGTCTTTGTTATTATTATTCTTATTTGAAATATTGTTACTGCACAATACCTAATGTTACACACGCAATAACCTATGGCATTCATGTGGCAAGTCTTTTTTGTAGCATACTCTACTTCAAACAACAATAGCTAGACATTTTGTTAGCGGCTCCATACAATGCACTTGTGTCATAATAGTAACTATCAAGAACAACGAGGATGTAACAATCCCATTTTAGTCTTCTTTTTTGCGAATTCCGGCAAGAATAGCAAATAGAGGCACATGCATTTCGCTCAACGAAATTCACATTCATATGAAAATTATTCTCCTACTAATTCATCGTCACGGCAGTGTATGAGTTCCCAAAGAATTATTTCACTAAAGGACATACGGGATGTCGATTGAGCTTTCAGACTAAGGATAAAATGATATGGTCTGAATTTGCAGTTCACAGAAAACAATAGCCTGCTTCGTAACTGTAGATAGACAGAGGAAGAGAGGTTAGTCAGTAGCAGGACTTCCGTTTTGAGTGAAATTTTCACATTTAGCTACAAAAAAACTAACTAAACATGTAAGGGCGAATTTCAATTTTGCAAGATCTGAGGGAGTTTTTCATAAGGACAAGTTTCAAAAGAGAATGGTTACAGCAGAGATTTCGTATTTAAATTGCTTCACTGGTGACCTAACCAATATAAATCTATTTTTATTTATCTTGACAGTTGTATTATTATGGATCCGAATTAATCTGTCGCCCAGAAATGTAAATGTTAAAGCAAATATTAAAAAACATGATTTTGCATGTTTCTAACATTTGCTTAGCACGCCTTAATATGATCTTGTATAAATAATAAAAGCTGGTCGCATAGCTACCATATTTGAGGTTTGGTTTTGAATTGGATTCGACCCGCATCATTAGGGGAAAAAAAGTAACTACAGATTTATTTGATTAGTATCACAATTGATCTTCACCTGTAATACCGAAAACCTGGTGCTCTGATAGTAATCTCATAAATCCATGAATTATTGCAATCAGTGATACTTAAACTCAGGACCTGCAGATTAGAATGCCAAACCAATTAATGTAGAACTGCGTGTATACACTCAGGTCAGGCTGAAGACGATTACTAAAATTAAGTTAGTTTTCTTAAATATGTCATATTATAAAATATGTGGTTAGAACGCGAGTTGTAGGAAAAAGAGTTTCATTCAATATTTCCAATTGTAATAGGTATTCCTCCGCGCGACGTTTCGTCCCCAGAATCACTTCTTTATTCATGCTAGAAGCTTGCAGGCAAATTATTCCGAAAATTAACAGAAAATATGTTTTCATATGTTTCGCAAACAACGATTTTGTCCTTATTTCAGAGGAGAGTAGTTAGAAAGTTAACTGGTAAGACAAGAAAAGAGAAACGTTGAGATTCAAGGCTTGCAATCGATGTGAATAAAAAAAGATTAGCAGTGTGATCTAGCAGGATCCCTGTTTAATATAGCAAATATTATACAGGGACACAATTTTTGTAGCAACCATACCATGTATTGTATAAAATCAAACTCATCGCTGATTTTTTTTTAAATTTAATTTCTCCTGCTGCGACCATTTAAAAATGGCCTGAAAATAACTTATAAATTTGCTCATACGATACATGGACCTGGTTTTGTTGGTACAAAAATTGCGTTATGCATCATATGTGATATTGGATGGAAACCTGCCACAGTAGATTCAGCTCAATTCAATTCACTTTTGAGATGTCATAGAGTAGAGTCAGGCATACTTTGAAATAGTTTCATTCATTTTAGATGGCGAATAAATGCAACAAATGGTGTTGAATGATTGAAATGGAAGATTGTTCGATACAAGTATAATTTACGACTAGGGAAAATGTCTCCATTGATTCAAGCCAGAGGTCAATACGTTTTCGTATCATATTGTAGTGGACGTTTGCTGAATTGAACTAATTTTTCTGAACTCCTTCCTATAATTAACCGGTCACAGTAGAGATAAAAGTCAAAGTTTACCGAGACTGCATCGGCTTATAACGTAAGATAACCCTGAAGTCCTTACATCTTGCATCGAGTCAATCTTGGCTTTGCACTCGCTTGAGAAGACTTGCATTGTTTTGGCCAAGATCGTATATTATACGATTGTCGTCCCCCAGTATCGTTTTTACCAAAAGACATGGTACGATTATTCCGTTTCAGCAATACCTTGCAGATTGTGTGGTCTTAGTTTGAAGATGTAGATAGATATCGTATATTTTTAGTGACTCACGAGTAATCTGAATAGATGACAATGAAAACCATTTAATCTCCAAAAATGCACATGGTTCTAAATATTACATATGTAACTGAAGAGCGTATTAGTCAAAAGAACTGATTTACCTTCAGAACAGACTGTGGATTTTTTAGTCACCTTTGGTATTCACTTGATCAGAAATTACAGATAACCAACAGCCCAACGAATCTTGCTCTCCAAGTTTTATATAAATGTAGATTGAGAAAGTTATTCATTGTTACGAACATGTTTTCCATTTATATTCAAACAATGTGTGTTGCTCATTTCTTTCAAATAAAGCATTCAAAAATTGAGGGGAGTTTGTGAGTCCTGATTACACGTATAAGTATTTTCGGGTTAGAAATATGGCTGATATGGGCTAGAAATCGATGAAATACTAAAATGCAAGTGATTTCCGAGCAAATCAACTAGACCTTTTAGAAACTATATAACTTAGACTATGGTCAAAAGTGATATATGTATATATCTTAAGGATTATATGGCATTTATACCACATGCCTGCAGATGTTTGCTGCAGACATAAAACTAAAAACTCATTTTTTATTTTGCAATTTTGATTTGATTTAAATATTTTAGTTTTATGTTTCAATATTTACAAAATAATTACAATTTGATGCTTTAGGTATAATTACAATTAATTAATAGTATTTAAACATTTTAATTTGCTTTTTCCATATAATCATATTTAACAAAACATAAAAACATTTGACTTAAAAGTATTTAGTAGTTAGTTTGCATCCCAAGTAGTTCATAGATAATGGTATGGATAATTGTGTTTTACTGTACAAGGTTGAGTTTCGTTTGTTTTCTTTTTTCAAAGTTTTTAAAAATGCCAAATCCTCCCGGGCGATTTTCTTGATCTTTTAAGCCCGGAAAATTTATTAGAATCAATATTGATATTCATATTAATTAAGGTTATTGATAAAATATCTCTTTAATCCCATTGTGGCGGTATCAATACTCAAATAAGTAATTGTTTACTTCGACTTTTTGACTATCTGAAAATCATTTGAAATATCTTACATCATTTTTAGTAAAGTTTGAAGTTTTTGAAATTTTTTTAAATCTCTTGTAAAATTAGTTTGCTTATCCGAAATACTCTATATCTGTAATTAGAATTTTTCTCAATAACTTTTTCGTTTATTCAATCAGTCTAAAGGTCTCTATAAGTAAAATTTCATTCTTTCATTTTCTTGTTTACTTGAGATCACGATAACAAAAATGACAACAACGAATGTCCCGGATTTTGGATTTCCAAATTTTATATGATTTGGCCAAACGTCTTTTGTATTAAAGTTTTTAATAGTCTTTTCGAGTTTCACGAGCACGTTCAATTTCAAACTTAAAATAATAAATTCGACTAATTTTCCCAATTCCTGTTTATAGGAATCAAAGTTCATGTACCATATTTGCATACATTTCATCAGTTCTCTTACTCGGGACCATCTCATTGTCGGAGCTAATTGAATTCATCTCTCGAATTGAAGACATTTTCACCTGTAAGATGACACTGCTGACAAGCAGTATGAGCTGGACATTACCAGCGACTAGTTTACACACTCGGTATGTTAGACAACCGTTACGCCCATAATGATTGTGGCAATTGTTTGTCCAGAGAGTTCGCATCGTTCAAAGAAGCATTTGAATCGTATTTGGGTGTACACCGGCATGCCTCATTTTTCTGGTTGGTGCAATTGCAACTTTTAGAATAGTTACTGTACAGACTAGGGGGTGGTGGATTTGCATTGACTGTATTGGAGCTTACACTGCCTCCGCCGGCAATATTTGAATTGAATGAGCCGTTATAACTAGTATTCACGGCTGCGGAAGAACAATATTTTCCACCCGGACAATCACAACTGTTATCATTCGCTGAATAATTTGGCTCGGAAGCACCAACAAGACAATTTGATGGAACTGCATACTCATGATAATGTTTTCGATCAAGTGTTTTAACACTCAGATCATTCTTTTGGTCTCCACCATTATTCACAGTACTATACTTGCACGAGGCGGAGTCAAAGGCATTTCTACTAAAAGTGTTGATAGTAGCATAGTTGGCACAATCGAATTTCTTTGGACACTCAGACGCGCGAGGAGGTCCATAATCGTGCGTTGTTGCATAGATATTTAGGGCAGAACTCTTGGCAAGGCAATGGTTCTTTCTCACATGAGGCAATGCCATACGCAACTTTTGCCAAAACTTCTTATCATCCCACTCAATACACGTGTTAGTACGCAAATAATGCCGCATCTCTGGGTCTATATCACGCTGTGGTAAATCTCCATACAGGATGAAAATTAGCCTGCGTCGTCGTTTTAGAATTTCGTGTACCGCCGTTTTGAACTCGAACCGGCTCCATTCGTTGTATAGAAAGTTTTTCGAAAGTACTAGAATCGCCTGTTTCGAACTCTCGACAGCTTCAATTATAGTATCTGCAATGTATGCGTTTACGTTGAAATCGCGATAATGCAAGCATAACCGATAGCCTACATCATTCTCCAGCGTACCTACTAGGATGTGGTTTACAAAATGCTCATCTTGCAAACTATACGTTATGTAGGCATCGTAAAGTCGATCCTTGTCGTAGCCTTCAACAAATCCAGATGATTTGTAGCACAAGCTCCAAAAACAATTTTGATGTGCCCAAATGTTCAGCTCATGTCGGTAACAAAATATACCAAGGATAAGCCCGAAAAATCCAATAAACGCACATGTCGCTACTAACAGAAGGGGTAATATATCCTCGATTTCATTGGCGCGAACAAATGGTGAGATGCCTTCGCGCAAAGTGCATTTCGTGCCATTTTTCTCTTTTAAAATGCTCGTCAAGTTATTATAGATGCAAGCAATTTTATTTGAATCAATCACTTTTTCAGCGCTGTTTTCCAAATAGTTACGAAACTTTGAAAGGAAGCTGCACTCACACGACCAGAGGTTATCGGCAAGTCCGACTTCGACCAGATAAGGGTTGTGACTTAGCTGCCAGACTTCAAATTGCACTAGTTTATTTCCGTCTAGACGAAGAACTTCCAACTTGCGCATCCCATAGAAAGTTCTGTTGCCTATGAATGATATCTTATTATTCTGCAGATAAAATTCCCGAAGATTTTCCAAATTTGCGAATTCATTTCCTGTTAGCTTATGGATCTTATTATCTTCTAAGTGCAATATCATTAGACGCCTTAATCCACTGAATGTGGTATTGTATATAAACTGAATGTTGGAATTGTTGGCATACAACACTATAAGATTTTTCCTTCCGATGAAACTATGGCCTGATAGCTCAGTCAAGTCGTTGCCATCAATATACACTTCAGTAGTATCCATGGGAATGTTACTTGGCATTTCAGTATAGCCAGCTGTAGAGCACTCTACTACGTTAGTAGACCAGCTTTGATCATGGAAGCATGTACAATTATTCGGGCACGTCATCTCACAGTCACACGCATCAAAATCACAGCAATGGCACAGTGCGAAACAGTGGGTTTTATATGTGCAAAGGAAGTGTTTCGGTTCTGCATCCACCAAAGAAATATAAGCTCGTTCACGATTGTTGAGCAGCTTGCAGTAGATTGTTTCCAAATCCATTACCCTGGGATATTGTCGTGACGCCAAAAGATTGATTTTTTGTAGCCAGTCAATGTTGCAATCACATATGAATGGATTGCCTCCGATGTAGAATTCCGGTAACAACCGATGGTCAGATACTGGCAGGATTCTTAACGCCTTGATGTCGAGTGCTTGAATCTGGTTGGCGTACAGGTCGACCCGTGTTAAGTTCGTTTTGTGCATAAAAGCATGGGACTCTATCGACGAAATCAAATTGTCATTAAGGAAGAGCAACTCAATACTGTTGGGTATCGATGAAGCCGTAATCCTTGTAAGCCGATTGAAACTAGCATCTAAAGTTTGCAACGAAAGTTGACTATCGAGATTAAGTTTATTCGATAGTTCAGTAATTTCATTCTTATGTAAATCGAGCCATTGCAGCCCAAACGGTATTTGCGAATAATCGAAATGTTCAATTTTATTGTCGGATACGTTAAGCCATAGCAAACTCGGCATATTTATGAAAAGACCGCTGATATCGGCCAATTCATTTCCATCCAAACGTATTGCTTGTATACTAGATATCATTTCAAATGCACCAGGTTCAATGAGTTGTATCTTGTTGCGCGCTAAATTCAATATTTGCATGCTTGGCAAGTCTTTAAACGCATTTGCTGTTATATTCTCCAAATAGTTTCCAATCAATCGCAGTCCATACAGATTTCCTAAGCCGCTGAAACATGCCTCCTCCAGCACTGATATCATATTTTCTCCTAAATCCATCGTTCTCAAGAGACGCATATTACGCAATGCAAGCGGTACGGACTTCAATCGATTGCCGTTCAAGTTGAGATCCTGCAAAGAACTGCAATTCCTAAACGCTTCCGGGTGAACGCCAATTAGTGCGTTATTATCCAAGGACAATAAGGACAAAACGTACAAGCCATTCAACGCGTAGGCATCCAAATATTTCAGTTTATTGTGTGACAAAAGTAACGTGTGAAGATTATTCATAGGTGCGAATGTGTCTGCCACTATGTTATCGAGTTGGTTGTACCCCAGATTCAATATTTGCAGCGTATACAGATCGTTGAATATTTCCGGCTCCAATTTGGTGATTTTGTTATGTGATAAATTCAGTAGGACTAAACGAATTAGACCCACAAACGTGTTCCGGTCAATCCACGCGGACGTGATTTGATTGAAGGACAGATCCAATGCTTGGAGCTGTTCCAAATTCGAGAAGAGCTTTGGCGACAGAACACTGATGGAATTGTTTTGTAAATAAATTTCTTGAATGGATTGCATCGGATCAGTGAATAGCTCCGATGGGAGTGCTACGATTTTGTTGGAGCTCAGGTTCAACACCTGAAGATTTTTTAATCCACTTAGTGCTTTATCAGCTACCATTGAGATCTCGTTATTATTCAGGTTCAGATGCTTGAGGCGTCGCAACACTCCGAATCCATTGGCTGGTAATAAAACGAAATGGTTATACGACGCGTCTAATATCTCCAAATCAAGAAGGCAAAACGAAGAGGTGGGGGATGGCGACATTTCCGATGCTACCATCGAGGACCCGTCCCGACTTTTATTGGTTCTCGTGCTGGAATTGCTGTTATCTTCTTTAGGTTTATCTCGGAAACCCAACTCGTTCACATCTTGTAGGCGATTCTCGCTCATGTTGAGTGACATCAGGCCACCTAATCCACAAAATAGTGTTTCGGGTAACGACCAGATGTTATTTTGGCTCAAATCAAGCTTTTCCAAATTTTTGGTCGCCGCAAATGCATTCGCTTCGATGTCTAAGTTAAGAGAGGGCCAATTGCTGTTATGGGTACGTAGGGAGAAATTTCGTAAATCATCAAGTCCAACCAGGACATGCTGCGAGAACTTAGCGATTTTGCAATACTCTAATGAGAGTTCTTTTAACTTCACCAAGTGGGAGAAACTTCTTGGCTCCAAAGAACTTTTCGCAATTATTTCGTCATTACAAATCACCGTGAGTGATGCAGTATGTTCGGCAGGGATCACGCTAAAATTCGTTGTATCGAATTCACTATTGACCGTCCTTAGTGTGCATGTCAGCGCAACGTCATTTTTGTCGCCTAATTGTCTATAGTGGCAATCATCTGGAGCATCATATCGTAACACGTTGGACGCATCGAAAGTGGATTGAGTATTGAGTTGACCCGTAGAAACTACTTGAGGCTCAACTAAACTCAAGTGTTGACCAATGAGCGCTATTATTGCAAGGAACACTGCGGACCAGTCGGAAGGCATTGAGTTAATTTTGAATAACATCATAAACGATTTTTGAGTGACTAGGTTATGAAAAAAACTGTAGGATGTTGTTTCTGTTATTCGATCTCCTGTCAAAGTAGTTTATCCATTTTCGTTTGTTCACTAACGGCCTTTTCTCACGGCAAAAAATCACATTGACACGATTCACTGTTTGGCCTTAAGGCTGCTCTTTTGCTTGCTATTATTTTTAATTCACTAGTTTGGTACACGGACGCGCTGACGCACCCACACTAAACATTTGTTGTTGCAGCAGGGGAGAGCAAAGTCATATCCAATATTTCCTTTGACTTTTCACTTTTCGGGTCGTCGTAACATCACTCGGCTACATCTCGCGTTACTGATTAACTTTTTCTGTTGGTTCACTTGGCATTAAATCAATCTGATAGGATTTCTCAACGGTTCTAATGTAAAATACTCAAATCGACAAACAAATGTTACAAAAGGATCTATTTCTATATACAGCACTACTTTTGTAAATCCATCCGTTCATATTTAAACCACGCTTGCTTAGGTTTTCCACGCGTTTCTCTTTCAACGATTCGTTCGACACTAAACTAACCACCATACGAACTACCCCTTATATCGTTCGTACTTCTGACCGAAATCTCAGCTGCATATAGTATCTCGCAAGATGCCGAAAGCCATAGGATACCTAGGACGCAAGACCATCCGAAGTCAGAATTTATCCTGTCGGCTGAAATCTAACAGGATAGCTGCGAACGCTGAAAACATGGTGAATTGAAGGAAACGTGTGCTACAAAGGGGAAGCCAACATGTGACTGCAATTGTTGAACAACCACACTGTGGAACATTTTTCCGGGCTTACGATATTTTCCACGATAAGTTTTAGCACTGGAAATTTTAGACATCGTACAACTTGTTAATCCTTGTTTTAATTGTAGAATGTAACATTGAAATAAACTCCATTTTTTATGGCGGGTCAGCCAGATAGCGCTTGATGGGTACTCAATGTTCTTACTCTTAGTCCAATTTATGTATCACATTCATATTTACATAGATTACGTTTGGGATTACATGCTCTACAAAAATTGTTCTGCATTATAAGTGAATATTATATGGTTCAATGATAGTCGAGAAGTTATCGGTTGTTTTCAAGTGGAACGAAATTTCTTAGTCGAACGCAACAAGAAACTGTTAAAGTCTTGCATGCAGTCAATGAATGGAGTCCAATGAAAATATAGGAACGATTTTGAAATATTTCACGCGAAATATTATGGGTCATAGAATTCAAAGACTTTTTATGCTGCAAACCTTTCTCTTGAATTTGTCAGCCTAATATTTATGGTGCTTTTACGGCGAACCATTCGAACGATTCGCATTCATGTTTGGTTAAATCAGAACTCACTTTAATTAGAGTTAAGGACATTAGCGAGTAAACAACTCAGGATGTAATCATAAACATCGAAGCTGACATTACCAAACTACATTTAGACAAAACTAAACATGAAAAAAAGTTATTTCAACGGTAATCAAGGAGCTCTCTGTGTGCTCTAAGGGTGC